>CXYZ01012692.1:2869656-2885177 GCA_900006705.1 Sonneratia caseolaris
TCCACTTGTCCCATCTTAAGGTCGGGAGATGGTAAGAAATAAGGTTGTCATAGTATGAAGAGAGTGGAAAACGTTGAGGTCGACCAGGTAGCAGAATTTGCCATTTTGGTTCGTTGGCAGTATCAACATCATCGTGCCCTTTAAAAGCAACAGGATGCAGTGAGAACACAGGTTTTTTCCCGAGGAGACAGTTGTGAAAGTCAACTTTTGACACAGAAGAAGATCTTCGACGATTAGCGTTCAATAATAACCCGAGGAACGCCCCCTTTTTCCTGACAAATGATCCATAAATCGATAGGAAAGCTGCGGGCTGGTCCTTCATTTCAATGAGAGAAACAGGGCATCTCACTCAAAAGTCATGCTCTGGGACTCAGCTCTGATGGAATCAAAGAGAGCAGTGGAGAGGTATCGCTCTCCACAGCTCGGGAAGATCACCTGCACCAGTTGAACTCATTAATGTCAGATGTAGAGTCAGATTCATTTTTTTATTCCAGTAGCTTGCAGAAGTAAGACAATTCTATGTGGTAGGAACATCAATGCACTTACAGCAATCAGTTTCCCTTCATTTTCAGGCCTCTTTGCCAATTTTATTGCAGCTGCAGCAGCAGCACCTGAAGAAATCCCGACCTGGACTCACGAGGATCAGCAGAGCTTTTACAACATTAATTGNAAAGTTCTTTGCTGATCATAAATGTCTTGCAAATTGCAGTCCAACACTCCTTTTCGCTCTGTGTTTATTGTTTTTCACAAAGAACAAAGTGGAAAACCAGGGTTTCCAACAATGCAGAAAGAAATGGAGCCCAACTAATTGATCAAGGATAAAAGGAATCAACCTTCCCTGGAGTAATCAGCCCTTTCTCCTCTGCATCCTTGATCATACTATGCGCAATCCTGCATCAAGAGGAAAATCGTCTGAGAAAGAGACAAAAACACATCTATCAGAGACGGCACAACATCCAAAACTTCTAAATTGATGCCTGTCTTTCACGCTAGAGCAAGGCTGCATTGATTCAAGCTTAGCGGCAATGCGAGCCACGCAGCCTTCCACCACATTGTTGAGATACACCAATGGGGTGTTGCCAATCAACTGCATGGACCGGCACAAGAAATGTAGGAATTGATCAGTGCCCGTCTCTCGGCTCAAACTTGCGAAAAAAGGCAACATTGAACTTTGAAGACGACAAGTTTCGATTTAGAGAGCTGCACCTCAGTTACGTCCTTCTTGATTGCAAATTTGCTCTCCATAGGTCAAGAGAATCTAAAACCCAGCAAGGAAGAGACAAAATAAGCTAATTAGAAGGTGGTCAGACTAATCCTCAGTCGAGACCATTTTCGATTTTCCTAGACAACTTAAGTTGATTTCCGCTTCTGAGCTCGCACAAGCAAATCCAAGAAAGCCCAGAACTCTCATGAAAAAGAGCGATCAAGCACGAAGAATAGCAACAGTGACAAACCTTGAAAACCCCGCACCGTATACAATACAAAAGCTCCAACTTGCACTTCAGTCGCAGTAGTCGAAACCCAGTTGAGCACAAATCAAGAGCAGCACGGCATTTAAAGCGAAGGAACAAGGCAAGAAGTCAAAAGAGGTTATCCTCCAAACCAAAAGCAGCTTATTCTATNCCAAGAAAGCCCAGAACTCTCATGAAAAAGAGCGATCAAGCACGAAGAATAGCAACAGTGACAAACCTTGAAAACCCCGCACCGTATACAATACAAAAGCTCCAACTTGCACTTCAGTCGCAGTAGTCGAAACCCAGTTGAGCACAAATCAAGAGCAGCACGGCATTTAAAGCGAAGGAACAAGGCAAGAAGTCAAAAGAGGTTATCCTCCAAACCAAAAGCAGCTTATTCTATTGAGGAAAATTACCCTTATCTCTTCAGCTGCACGTGTGGGGGAATAAGCTCTGGAAATAGAGGAGTTGGAGGATATTTAGACACCGGAAAAAGGGCACATTTTGATTATGATTTTCCGATGGGAATGCGAGGTGGAAGTGGTCCGCACGGAAATTTTAAACTGAAAACTTAGCCTAGTAGCAGTCGGATCTGTCCTTCTCCGCCTCTTCGTGCAAGCGAAGAAGTCTCTAAAGTTCTTATCTACATAAACATTTTTCTTATGAGTGAAAGTTCTTATCTACATAAACATTTTTCTTATAAGTTTCACTCATTATATTATACTTGTAATTTGGGACAATATTAATTAAATATAATACGTAAAAAAAAATATTATCCCAATACCACGGATGAAATTTATGAAAAAAAGTATTTAGAGTGAGAAAGTGTCCTTCAGATTTTTTTCCCTTTTAAGGTAAATTCTCGTTCCCTCGTGATGCGACAGTTCCACTCCGGACGAAACTGTAAATCGGCGGTTTCTTAGGGGGAAAAGGCACCAGTGACGTGTGGGGCAGGATGGTCCGGAAGTGACCCACTTGGTCCCACCGTAAAACATGCTTGACAAGACTCGACCACGGACATGTTTAGGCTGATTTCACCCAACCCGGTCGGTCGGCCCATGATATTTTCGCCGAGATTCATGGACCCATCTGTCCTTCGGGTCTACTTCTGAGTGATTTGTTCAAGTTGGGTTCGGGTAGCTCGAGCTGGTTCAAGATGCTCAAAACGCCTCGGTAACCCTTTAGTAGCTCTGGAAGCCTGTGGATAAAGTAGAGTCTAGGAGTGACAAGTGTAACCCTCCTCATTGAAAGCCTACAATAAGATCATTTAACCAAAAAAATAATAAATTTATTGAAATATATAATAGTTTTCTGTTAGTTTAAGATTTTACTGGAGGTAGGTTATTCATATGCAAATTGTACTTGGATTCCATATTTATCTGGGATTTGTTGTCTGTTTTTTCTTCTTTTTTTTTCCCTCCTCCTTCGTCCTCACCGTTTGAACTGTGACGCATCTCAGGTCGGGGGACAACCGGTGCCATGCAGAAGATGTTGGCTATGTAACGACGACAAACTACTGGGGCCTAGGAATCGCCGCATGGGCGGAGAGAACCGGCGCACTCTCAAGATTTTAAGGACTTGACGGAGATCCTGAGGCTGCAGGTTTTTGAGGGTATTAAAATCTGGGTCTTCCGGCGGTTGCTCAAGAGAGACCAGGCTCCACACGAGAAGGTTTGACCAGTAAGCATACGGATCTCAGGGGGTGGAAGGAAAGGGTCTTTCACTTGTATTGTATCTTACCAACTAATACTAGTCCATGTGGTTAGAAAGTAATTCCAGTTCCCTACGACAGAACATAACTCTTTGCAGTTTTTCAATGTTGAAGCCGTAGACTTTCTATATTTGCCAGTGGATGCGATTCCGAGTCTGTTTAGAATCTCAGACTTTCATCGGAAATTCTGGAAATGGCCGAGTTCAGGAAGAGGGAAAATAATTTTGACCGCCCTGGAAGGTGGAGATATTGCAGCAAGTTTGCATTAACTTTTGGTGACTGCAGTCTTTTGAAGTGAGCTCCAAGCCGAGCCAGGAGTCAAGCACGATGAGAACGTGCAATCAGTTTTGGAGATCAAAGACCTCAACACAAATGATAAAATCAACATTCGACGAACCTACATAAGCAGGTATCTGGATTTCCTTTTCCATGGGAAGATGATGCAACCTCTTATCCATCGACCGGTCGCGTGTGAAGCGTACACAAATCAAATTTCATTGGAACTCAAAACAGAATATCCTACAGATCCAAGTTCACAAGTTCATTTAATCACGAAGATGGCAACATATTTCCTGAGAACATAAAGCGATGAACTTTATTGAGAAATACGGGTTTTGACCAGCACACGTTAGGCTTTGAGCAAATGAACATTCACAGGTGCTTTCCACGCAACAGGGTTAAGGTTCGTAGATCAAATTCTCTGCCTCCCTCTTCTCGGATTCGAACAGCACAGTGGAGAGGTAACGCTCTCCGAAGCTCGGAAAAACCACCTGAAGAAGCATTACAGCCAATAAAAGAAAGGAAAGAAAGTCTGATCCATGTCTATTACATAAGAGTAGACGTTGAGTCTCCAGGAAACTCCGGAGGAAAGAAAGGTATAGTGTAGAAAACTAAATATGAGCATCAAATAGACTTACAACGATGAGTTTGCCATCATTTTCCGGTCTCTTTGCAATCTTGATTGCAGCAGCAGCAGCTGCACCCGACGATATTCCCACCTGCAGGATTTGAGAAGACACAATGTACTGTGACGAACACGTCCCAGAAAGAGGCGACTTTCAGTGTTTGGCTTTTGGAGGATTTGAGAACAGTTTTCCCGTTTTTCATTTCCCCAGTTGGGGAAAAAAAATTTCGTGGCTCTGTGAATCGGAGCTGAAACAATGCGGTGGTTTAATCCTAAACTTACCAGCAAACCTTCCTTCAGTGCAAGAAGTTTAGCAGTCTCAATGGCTTCCTCACTAGATACCTGCAGCAGCCGTAAAAGGGCCATTCAATGCAGATTGAGAAAACAACTTCTAATAGTTAAAAAATGCTTACCTGAACAACCTCATCGAGTAAATCTCTGTCTAGGATTCCAGGAATGAAGCCCGCACCAATGCCCTGGATCTTATGAGGCCCTTGTGAAATCACAAGCGCATATTTCCATATTCAGGGTGAGCGCAAGGTAAGATATTATTGTGTGGAAGTGCGGAAAGAGCAGACAACCGAAAACTTTTCCACAACTCAACACCTCAAGAGATGTGCTTAAATTGATAATGAACCACACAACCTGGTAACTGTGATTGATCAAAGATTCAGATTGTAGGTAGAGGACGATGACTCACCAGGTCTTTCTCCTGATAAAACTGCACTCTCTTGAGGTTCCACTCCATAGACCTAATCCCCCCAACAGTTTGGTTAAGGAACAGCAAGAGAGTAAGACATAGGCAAAAACAGCATCAGCAAAATTGACTTGGACCGACAAAGAGCAACTCTACCTGAATGTTTGGGTTTTGCTCCTTGAGATATCTACCTGTGCCTGTTACTGTGCCTCCAGTACCGATCCCAGAGACAAGGGCATCAACTTTCCCTCCTGAACTTCTCCATATCTCAGGTCCAGTTGTCTCGTAGTGTACCTAGTAGAACTCGAAACAGGAAATGAAAACATAAGAAATGAATGTTACGAATCCACTTATCAATCTGCTTACTTATTCGCACTTTCAGGACACAATCATACCTTAGGATTGGCAGGGTTCTCAAACTGTTGGAGCATGTAAGAATTTGGAGTCCTTGCCACTATCTCTTCTGCCTTCTGGACTGCCCCTCTCATGCCTCGAGCCGGATCTGTCAGGACCAGCTCAGCACCAAAAGCCCGAAGAATGGTTCTTCTCTCGAGGCTCATCGATGCAGGCATTGTGATTGTCAGTCTGTACCCTTTAGCAGCCGCCATAAATGCTAGTCCAATGCCAGTATTACCACTTGTAGGCTCCACAAGGACACTCTTGAAAACACCACATCGGCAGGAACAATTTTTTTTCAGTAAAAATCACCATTGCGTGCCAGCAAGAATGTAATTAGTTGCGATCCATCCTTTCTTGAGAATTAGTTTGAATGACTGACCTCCCCGGGCTTAATGAGACCCTTTTCTTCTGCATCAGCAATCATACTATGTCCAATCCTACAATCATGATAAGCAATATTCTCTCATCATTCCTCTGCAAAAATAGAACATGTTAAGGGAAACCGAAATTGATAACTGTGAGTCACGATCTTTGATAACCTGTCTTTGACACTACAGCAGGGCTCCATCGTCTCTAACTTTGCAGCAATCTTGGCGACACAACCATCGACTACATGGTTGAGGTACACTAGAGGTGTCTTCCCAATTAACTGTGGACATAAACTATATTGAAACACTTCTCATAGTGGAAAAGAATGACCCGGAAACTATATTGAAGCATTATGTAGGGCAGTTAATTAGAGAAGCTTACTTCTGTAACATCTCTGGCAATAACTGGCTTCTCTTCTACCATCCCTTTCCTTTTAATGCCCAGCCTGAAAGAGGCCAACAAGTTTCAGTTGCTTTGATGTCTGCACATCATGCTGTGAACAAGAACCTTAAGGACTACCAAGACTCATGTCCTCAACAAAGCAAATAGGCAATACTCTCTAGCAGATTCATCTGGGATTGATCAAAGATCATTATGCAGCGCAAGATCAATTAGATGATGATGATGGTAAAGATGGTGAATGGCATTTGGTCATCCACTAGTGAGAGAAAGCTAAGTGCCAGACAGACCTTTTTCAATTCTTGATTTAGCTAATGCGGGCAGAGTTCTTGGATTAAACTGAAGTAGGAAGGGAAATGGAAGGAAGAAATTAGGAGAGGTAGCAACCAAACAAGGAGAAGGAGAGGCAGCCTTACCTTATGCAAGAGAGAAATTAAAACTGGAGAGGAGAAGAGAAGCTTATCTTACTAAGATACTCAAATAGGATTCGATTCTTTCGATTATATATATATATATATATTAAGATTGACAAAACATAACATTTATCCCATCGATCTCGAAATCTTATTCAGAAGGAAGAGATATTGAATTATGTAAATCAACTAAATATTCTTTGTACACCAATTTACCAGATAATAATGGTTTTTGGCATCTCATCTTGATTTTCTTCTGGCCCTTTTGTTCCCTCCCCCACTTATCCAATAATCAATGGAAAAGATCGACACATAGACAGCACTTACATACAAGGAGATCAAGTCCAGCATGACCATACGACTCTCTCAACCACATTTCAAAACAAACAAACAAAAAGAAGAAGAAGGCGAACTTGACTGATTTGATCTTAATTGTTATTGTTTCTACCACTTCCGTCCTGAATCCTCATTTATTTATTTTATCATTCTAATCATAAATCTTTTACATTTTTGTCAATTTAGCCCTCCCGATTAAGTTTCACGAGAATAAGGATCACCGCAGAATTCGAACACGTGCGGCTGTGCTTCTCGTTGAGTTCACGATCCTTTCTTTACTCTCGTTGACAGGGAATGAATGTGGGCCGCCATGTAGTCCCAGTTCTCCTCCACTTTCTGCGGTGTAAAGTCGTGTTGTTTTGTACTCACGCGTGTGGTTCGTAAGCGGTCCGTATCAAAAATCACGCCGATGTCAGCTTTAATTATGATTACATATAAATTATCACACATAGATGTATGTACTACGCGCGCTCACACGCACAGACACTATATTTTACAATTTCTGATGAATTAAAATCATATATAGCCTGTCAAGTCTGTTCCGTCCATGGGCGTAAAGCCGCCGGATTTCTCAACTCTCAGACACCGTGCCGCACTTTCTGACCGGGAGCACGCTGCCAGCCCGACGACAACCGATTCAATTCGGTGCATTTTGCTGAAACTTCACCCCTATGAACATTCCCCGTTTTCCGTCTCCTTTCATTATTACAGAATCAAACGAAATTCTTTCTTATATATATATATATATATATATACACACACACACACACATATGTATATAAAGGGTCAGAGTTGACTATTTACATATATACATTACACGTTTTTTTTTTTATCTGGTAAGGGGAGTTATTCTCTATGATCCATAAACATTATCCGGATCCGAGCGAGTCATACATAGGAGACTTTGATTTTAATCCATTTCCATATCATACTGTCGGTCTATTATTCGAAAATCATACGTACGGATTGGAGGAGAAAGAGGAACAGTAGTATTTAAATCAATTAATGAATTATTGTTCACCATTGCTGAATGAACATTGCCCGTTTTACGTCCACCTTCACTCTTTCCAACTCCAATCGAATTTTATTTTCAATTTTAAAATCAAGCGAGTTGAGTATTCATATGATTAGCCTTTGCACATTGCGCATTGCACATTAGGCACCCAGTGTGCCGAGACCCAATTGGCCGTGCACATACGTGCAGGGGCCTCGTCGGTGGGTTCTCACATAAAGTAGCAATCTATCGAACAAATGAAACATCCGGTGAAAAGGGGCAGCGCCATAAGAAACGGTCACATTGGCTAAAAAGGATCAAACGGGCTTTAAGAGGTTTTGTGTTTCAAGAAGACTGGCTCTTCCTTATTATGTCTAGGACAAATAAAAAAAAGGGTCTCTAATGTTCGAGGTAGAAGTCCAACCGCACAATTAAACAAAAATCAGTTATAGTTATTGTTCAGTATCTGGTCCAACAAAGACACTAAGATAACCCCAGAACTCTCCACAATCAATAGCATAAGGCTTCTTGTTGTCAAAGCAGTCAAAAAATGGTAAATATGAGAGAGCAACCAGTCGCAATGCAACAACAGAAAGAAGGTTCCACACCTTGAAACTAGCTACATGCAAGAAGATGTTGCTATTAAAAGTAACTAACGTCCTCCATCGCGTTATGAGATTAGCACACACCTACACGCGCTCACTTCTTCTTTCCACCCTTTGCAGAGTCACCGGCCTTCGTCTGCACAAAATGAACCAGTTTAATTCAGCATATGTATTGGCCGTAGCAACATAAATAAAATCTAGAAGCAGCGAATCACGCTCACCTTCTTAACTCCGCGAACTTTCTTGGCACGGTTCTTCCTTTCCTTCATTTGCTTCCTTGATTTCTCTACCTTAGTGTCCAGTCCATTCTGCCACAGAGAAAGTGTATTTGCATACATAAAAGATTCAACTAGATCAAAAGCCTGACTCTCTTATGGATGACATCATAGAAGTCCAACAGAGCAAATGGAAAGTTACAAGCTTACCCTGATAAGTCTGTACTTGGGCTCGTACTTCTTGGCCGTCTCGACAGAATCATAGATCAAACCGAAGCCAGTGGACTTCCCACCTCCAAAGTGGGTTCTGAACTTAAACACAAAGATTGAATTCGGGTCCTTCACATCATACATTCTAGTGAGTTTCTCCTTCAGCTCCACCTATAGAATTTAACAGCCAATGCAATCAACCTTTTAGTGGTGGGTATTCTGGGGATACATCTAACCAGATCAATAGGTTGAAACCATTCATACCTTTGATACATTGGGTCTCCCGGGATGAAGGACATCAATAACCTATGCAGCCATAGCAAACACACACAGTTAGAAAATAAGAGTTGCAAAATGTTGCTCTAAGTAAATTGTAGTTCTTGTCATGATCATAACTCAGTGAAGGAACCGGTAGACATTTTAATACTCCATACAACAGAAATGAAACCACATCGAACAATCAAATAGTCACTATTTAGCTCAAGTTGACCAGTAGATTATCTCAAAGCTGCATATCCTCTTGCTAATTCCTTGAGCATTTATATTCAACAAAAACCCAAGAAACATATATCAGAATGTGCAAAGTTCCGAAGGCCAGGAAGATATGTCAATCTCAACCTCCTCTAATGTCTTCTAATTTCACCATGATTTTCCCATCAGCCTGAGCTGGGGACAGTAATTAAAGGCATCAACTGTACCATCTTCCTGATTCCAAATCCCTATGCTCATCACTACGGTTTCTCATGATCTGCCACGATCAACACCAAAAAAGAAGCTCTGTCCAAGATCATTCACACTATCAAGTATCCCATAGAGCTCCACTATCAAGCATCCACTAAATTGCGTTTCAACTAATGATCCGATTCGCATGCTCCCTATCGACAACCTACAGCTAGAAATTTACAAGTAGAGAGGTGTATAGAAAGAAAGGATGAAAATTGAGCAGAGAGAGAGAGAGAGAGAGAGAGAGGGGGGATTGACAAATTGCTTCCTGGAGAGGAGCCTGTTGGTCATGAACTTCCTGGTCCGAATAGTCACCGCCTTGTCCGCCATGATTCTCTTCTTGTCTCTTCCCTTCCCCTGCTGAGGTCCGCCGTCTTCCGGTTGAGCACGAGGCGCAGTGGCAACTCAGGAAGAAGACGATGAGGAAGACCTCGGATTAAAACAAACAAACAAACAAACAAACCCTAGAGCTGATTTATAGGATTAGGGTTTGCATTCACAAGTTGGGCCTGGGCCCATCTATTGAGTTTTTTGGACTTAGCCTGAGGCCTAACCATTATGTACATCAAATCTATCTTATATCATCTTTTATAAATTTAATTAAACCATAATTGATCCAATGTATATAGAGAGAGAGAGAGAGTAAATCATATGTGGTCCGAAACTGTTTACAGTTATGTCTGGACAAGAATTTGGTTAACGGGTATGTGTTCAGTTGGTGTCACCTAGCATTCTCGGTCCATGACTAAGGCCATTTTTCCAATTCGAATCCCGAATACTTCATAGTTGTGTACCTAGATAATAATGATATAAATCAGATAAATAGCCGCATTTTTTTGCTATTAGTTGATATATTTATTATGCATCTGATTGAGTGCTATGTCATCAAGAATCACAATCATAATAATCATAATGGGGTAGTGGAACCATTACTTTCACATTGATTGCGAGTCCATGTGGCAGAGACCAACGAAGATTAGCTTGGAAAGTGGATGAAGCATGACGAGAACGACGGTCCCACGCCCCCAGTCGCTCCTCATCCTCAACATCCCTCTATTGATCACCCAGTTTTATGGCCTGGAGAAAAGGGACCCACTTGACTTGAGTCTCTCGTTCTACTTTCCATTTTCATGTTAGCAACCATCACCAGCATTTAGGACTTCGCCACTAGACTAGGCCAGCAAATCACATGGAATGAAAAAACTCTGTTGAGATGTGAGCTGCGTTTGCGAAAACCTTCCATGTCGCGCCCAGTGGGAGCTGAATGGGATAGTACCTGCATTTTGATTCGAGCATCATCGTTTCTTTCCCAGGATAGGGTGTGATCTATTTCTCCCTTGATGAAGGTAATGGTACTGTAGCTAATGGACTCTTGCATTTACTGTCCCGCTCAGAGATTCACAGTATAGCTCAACCTCCGATAATCGTACAGCACGTATAGGATACAAAGATTTTACAAAAGAATGGTGTTTCTAAGAATTTATGTGTGGAAGGCATTAACAGGAGGATGGCCCGTCTTCTCCGAAGTGTGCAACCAACAAGATGGGCAATGAAGAATCCCTCAGCATTGGACATTTCTCTACTTGCGCTACGAATGCCCTCCTCATTCACCACCTCGCAATCTCGGTCCTTTCGGGCTCCTGATCAGGGCTGACACTCAAAGCCAAGTTCTCCTTGGGACTACTGGTCCAGGATCTTTACACACCTCAGCTGCTCCTCGGTTCTGGTTTTGTCAGCAGCCGGGTATTCTTATGAAGAGCAGAATTCTCAAGTCGAGACCAATCCTGTTAACCGTATAGTAGAACAGTCTCTTGCTAATGACTGGATTTGCTTCTCCAAATTTGAATCTGCTTCTGTTTTAGGCGGTATTACTGATTCGTCTAACTTTTTGCACCCTTCCTCTGTGTAAGTGCAGCTGAGATCAGAACTGACAGAGCTAAGTTCACGACTCTCGTGTTGATCCCAGATTTCTTGATAGTGTAATTGGCTCCTTGAATCAGTACGTCCATCTTCAGCTCCTTGATGGTTGGACTCCTCGAGCTGGTAACTGATCTCCTCAAACCGCCCGTGCATTGAAGCACATCCCAAGCATTGAACATGCAAGTTCTTCAACCTGGGATTGTGGGACAAGATCTCCATGAGTGAACCTGTGGATGTGTTATTGGAGACACAATTGTGGCAGAAGCCCACATTCGTGAATTGGGGCATCTCCTCAATCCTGGGGCCTGGCAGCCACTCAGGCACCAGTGAAGATATCTCTTCATCAATCATATCTGCTATTTCGGTCACATCTTGGTCATTTATGTCCAGCTCAGCAACCATCTCAGTGGCAACACTAAGTGCTGTATCATTGTCAATGTCAAAGATGAAATATATGTTCCGAACTCGGCCTGCAAGAAACCATATGTTATATTCAATTGGCAAATAATAATTAACTTTTCAAGAAATCAACTGAAATCCAAGATGTTTCTTGAAAGTTTGGTTCAAGGAAACAAGGGCTAGGTTTCCAACCTTCCCTGTCGGCAATCCTGAGTCTCAGGTACACACTTCCATCTTCTCTTCTTTTCCCTTTAAGGGATATGTCGACACTGGCAAACTGCTCATTGTCATGTTCATCATCATGATACTCGAAAAGTTCGATCCCACAGGATTCGAACTCCACCACTGGATGACCACACTCATTCTGAAGTAGGTAGCCATTTCCATTAGCATAATCTTTATCATTATTATATGGGCTGCCGCTGTGATGAAGATATGGTCCCTTTGCAATGCGAACCAGGTCATCAACTTCCCTTGCAATCGATCTAAAGTCTGAATCGGAGTCGTCCACTCGGAGAAAAGGGTCTTCTAGGAGCTCCCTTGCAGAGAGCCTCAAAGACACTGTTGCCAGGCACTTCTCCACAAATTCCCGCACTTCTGGGTTCTCCACTTTGTACAAAGCATCGGGCTTTTTTCCCTGAAAGGGATGTACACGATCAAGTGTTAAAGGAATCTCCTTTTCTCCAGCACGTCAACAGAAAATCTTCTGCAACTTTTTAAAAAAGAGACCAAAAGATTCTTACAGATATGACTTTCTTATAAATCTGGACAGGGTGAGTGCATTCACTATATGGATATTCGAAAGTAACCATTTCCAGTACGCACATCCCAAAGGAATATATATCAACCAGCTCATTGTACGCCTCCTCATAAACTTCTGGAGCCATAAACTCCGGCGTCCCTGGACAAGAAGAGACATCCTTATAAATTAAATGAAAATTCTCCCCCAAACAGTATCCGCTCAGATTCTTTCCACAAGATCAGTTTCTACTCGATAAGATCCAACTTGCACTTATCACCCTCAGAGGTGAATTATTAGGAGATGCAGGAAAATAATTTCAGCATACCAACACAGTGAGCAGCGTGAGATTTATGGTGCATAGCAGCGAGCCCGAGATCACCGATCTTGACCTCTCCCTGGTTTCCGTTGACGAATATGTTGTCACACTTGAGGTCCCTGTGGATAATCGGCGGGTCATGGCTATGGAGATAGAGAAGGCCTCTCAAGATCTGCCTACACCAATGCTTCACAGCTCTAATGTTCACTCTCCTGTGCTGTAGCCTATACCTAATCAACCAAATTCCATAGCAAGTGAGGTTTTTTTTTTTTTTTAAGAAACGAAAATGGAAAAGGGATCCCAGATGACATAAGAAAGGAATGATTGAAAGCTGATAAGCACTCAGTACTTACTGCCTCAAAGTCCCAGAGGTGAACATCTCAGTGACAAAGTTAATGTTCCTGTTTGCTGTGTCCACCCATGAAGTGTAGAACTTCATGATATTCTTGTGCTTGAGCGTCTTCAGGAGATGGATTTCACAGTAAAGCCTCTCCAGATCCTCAGGGCTACGAAGAAAATCATAGAGCTTGACTTGGTTCCAAGCAACTTCGATCCCTTCATACTCATCAAATGCTTTATACCTGAATCAATCAAATCCCAAAAATCAGTCAACAAGGAACAAATCCACGCTGACCCATTTGCAGGTTATCAAAGACAGCTCGGAAAATGCTTAATTTACAGAAAAAGATCTCAAAGAGACAGCTTTCGAAGAAATTCGCAAATGGGTATTACGTGAAAAGGATGTGAGATTTGAGGCCATACACTGTCTTTGTAGCTCCTTTCCCGAGGATCTCATTGTACTGCAAGGAGATAGATTTCATCCAGCCCAGTGAATCAATTAGAGGGTAGGAAATGAAAAAAAAAACAAAAAGAAAAGCTGAAAATGAGAGAAGAAAGAAGAGAGCAAGTACCCTGCCGTATCTTCCAGTGGGATCAACTTCTACAAACTCCGAGCAGTCCGGCTCGAGATGTGAGAGACCATTCATTCTCCAGATTCTCTTCCTCAAAGTTCAGGTCAGCAGGCAATGATCCTCCTTTCCTTTCTCCTCTCTCCCGTCCTTCCAGGGGGATGAGATTTGGATCAATGATCAGCTCCTCCTGAGATTCTGAAGGACAGAGGAAGATGCAGGAGCGTCTGCTTCAGGAACAAAGTGTTTTCTAGCTCTTTGCCAAAATTATTTTGGCCTTCAAACGAGCATCCGAATACACCCACCCCTCAGCCGGAACAAATGTCAGAGAGGCTACGGATTAATTACAGAGACGGAGAAAGAGAAAATTGGCTTTTGTTAGAAATTGGGACAATGAAAAAGAGAGCCCGGTATAATTGTATTGTTTACTATTTGTAATTAAAAAATTATTATTTAAATCTTATAATAAGATTTTTTATGCCGTTTATACCGTTTCTATATAGTAGGATGGATGGATCCAACTTCCCACTGTCATCCACAGCATCATCCATGCCATGGGTAGGAATTTAATATTTTAATGAAAATTTTCACAAAATGCCCTTTTTTTTTTTATAATGAAGCGATATATTATCACGTACTCATCATTGCTTTGATTCACGGAGAATATCTCTCCTCCCTCTCTCTTCTTGTTCTCGAGTGATTCCACGGCATACTTAGTACATGTCGACCATCCTAATTTAATTCCTCATTTTATACGCTTTTTATTATTTAGAAGACTTTATTATACACCTTATTTAATCAGTGTAAGTGAATTTTAATTAGAAGGTCGATTTTTTTTTCTGGACGACAAAAAATTACCAAATTTGATTTTGAAAAGAAGGGCACGGCAAGAAAATAAATAAATAAATATTAAATTAATCCGACCCAAATGAGCTGTCTTGCCTAATTGGTCTAAAGAGCAAGCCTCCAATGATGAAGCCAAGTCCATAATTTCAGTCTCAATGAATAAATACTGCACGTGCGATATTTGTCCTTACATGCCATCCCGGATTCATAAATGAACCCATAGGTTAACAGAGAGATGGTTGGATAATTTTTTTATGATTAAAATCTTGATTTTTTAATTATATAAGATGAAAATATTTATAATTATAAAAGCTATATTTTGTAATGAATCTTCCGTTCGGAATAAGTAAAAAGAAAAAGAAAATGAAGAAGAAATTTCACGGAGGTATTCAAGTTTCAACCATGAGAATAATCGCGCGTGCCGATGATCCATTACTTGCCAGAGCATTTCGCCTGGGGACGGTCCATATCACTCGGCAAGATAAGTCTCGAAGACGATGCGACAGTATTCGTAAAACGTCAACCGTATCAATAATTTACCATGAACCTAGCTGAGGTTTGCAGTTGCCACGCCTGACTTTAGTTTTTTTCTTTTTCAACACGTTTAAGTCTATATTTTGACATACAATATACATATATGTGTATATGGATGCCAGAGTTTCAATATGTTTGACCATTTGCGCGTGGAAATTTATAAATTAGGTTATCGATTGAAATCAATTTCCAAATGGTTAGATGCCAAAGCATCAACATCGATGGACCAAAAATTCCTTTGCCCCAACCTATGATTCATCGAACATCAATTGAAGGAAGGGAAAAAAAAAAAAAAGATGATCAAGACATGAATAAAAATTTGTTCATATGGTAAGGGCCAAAAAAACTGTACGACTTGTTCTAAACCCATGTCCTGTCAATTTTAGAAGATATCGCAAGCGGTCTCTATTTGACTCGAAAAAAAAAA
>CXYZ01012692.1:2885387-3175125 GCA_900006705.1 Sonneratia caseolaris
GGGGGGGGGGTTTGTTGTTTGTAATGGGTCGGTGAAATTTTCAATCATAGATCATATACAACCTAAAGTTTAGTAGTTGATATCTGCCGGCACTATACCCTGACTATAGGGTTCCACCAAATTTTCTTATATTCGAGATTTTTTTCTGTTAATTTTTTATTATTGAATTTTCTCTTAATATTCGTTTTATGTGACAATATGACTCACACTTACCACGTGTACTTGAACACCCTATCTTTATCTATAAGATGTGAATCGAACTTCCTTTCACACTCGAACAAGAAGTGACAACCGATGATGAGCCACCTTTTTCTTTTCTACTGCACATTGCTGGTTTACTAGCAATCGACAATGAGCTGAATCATATATCTCTCTAACTAACAAGGATTTAACGACCACGAGCTCCATGCTCGGATCCCAACATTTGACCATAAAATCCGCATCTGCACACTCTCCGACACCACGTACGTACGATGTAAGGTTTTAATCGGGTTTACAATGAGTAAGACCGATAAATCTACTAAAAGTTAAAACAACCAGATATATAGTTACTGCTCTTGTTATATTTCATGTTCTAATTTGTTTATTTTTATCAACTTTTCGATAAGGGATGTCCGAACAGGTGATGCTGCATTGAAATAGTGAGGGTATGTGATACTTCACGAGCTAATGGAGAAGAACAATTCGACTGTTTGCTTCACTGTCTTGCATGGTGGGGGAAGGACGTCTGATGAGAGGAGCGCGAGTTTCTCCTGTGTCGGTTGGTGCCAGAAAATTCTGAGCAGTTGATGCTTCTGATGTCTTCTTGGCTCAATGCTACTCAGCATTGAACAATATTCTGTTGACCTTTTCCCTCGACATGTTTGGTTTCTCAACCCATCGGATTAATGTTCTGTTCGAGGGATTTAAGGGTTATTTTATATTACGGACGAGTTTTCAACTTTACCTGAAATCCCTTATCGACTTACCAAGAGATCTACGTTTATGTGCAAGAAAATCTAGCAAACATACTCATAAAACTTACGAGGCGAAGACGATAATTAAATTTAAGCCTACCGGTTTTACCAAGCCTAAGAAAGAGGTTATTAGGTCAGATACACTATCGTTCTTTGCGATGCTCCTTTACTCATCGTCAAGAGTTCTTGTTTTCACCGTTCCTTCAGCGGTAGGTCGAGGCTCAGTACGTGAGATATTGCTTGCTGTTGGTGCCCATTTTTTTTTCTTCTTGTTGTGTGGATGATTTTGTGCCGAACGTGTCTTGTTGTAAAGGGCATGTGCAAGTGTACGGGTGTTAGGGCACACTAAAGGGCACCACCAAAGTTAAAACTGAGGCAAGTGGGTGCCCAGAGAGAGACATTGACGCGCATGTTGGACTAAGATGTGAGTCGGTCGAGTCGGCCGAACTAGCTCCAAAGGGGATCGGATAAGGCTCTAGGATGGGGGTTGGAGTCGTACATCAAAGAGGCAGGCAACCTAAAAATTCGGATTGAGACTCGGGGAAAAAAATACCCGTTTTATTATTTTGCGTGCTCAGAATGACCGGTATGGTCCTCGGTAGTATCGGAATCAGACTCATTACCGCTTCGAAGCAACCCAAAGAAAAACTGCTGTGAGACTCCATGGAAGATCGAAACAATGATCGAAGATGCTCGAGAGACAAATCAGTCAAGATAATTAGGTTTCAAGATATCCGTAATGTAATGTAGACCGGGGAAGGTAAAGTTGAGTTTTCATGGAGAGAGAGAGAGAGAGAGAGGATCAATAATGGGTATTATGTGTTCATTATGGCGTAACTGCTGGGTCAAACTTGTGTTCATTGTCAGGGAAGCCAGTCGACATCTTAGGTTGCTTGCGAGTTAAAATTCAATGTCTTCTCACATGAAAATTTTGATCTAACAGTCAAAGTGAGATAAAAAAACGAAATAAAATTAAAATATGATTATATTATAATGCTAAATTTCAGAGGTCTTAATTATTTAAAGCATGATGATTCTGTAAAAAAAAAAAAAACCCATGTGATTATGCACATCCAGTGTTGCTTGGAATTTCTCCCTTTGGATTTTTTTTTTGTAGTTTCAAGGAATAGAACATCAGGGACGACCTTCATAATCCAAAGTTACTGAGTTCAAATACCATGAGATGTCTAACAGATTCGAATATGTGAAATGATGAATGAAATAAACAGTTGTGTCGATAGATTCTGAGTCGGGGAAGTGCGTTCTTCAGTATTTCCAACAGAAACTGAGACTGCAAGTTTTTATCAGAGGTGGGACTCATTGGCCTGAAAGATGATCCAAGGAGACCGAGCCGCTGGGCTCGGCAACACGATGACAGTCGGTCGAGGAGGATGCTCTACAGGACCCCTTCGTCCTTCTGGCCATGACCGAATCCGCCTAAGGCAACAATCATATCGCGATGAACTGGACTGATACTGCCGTGCTGCCCCAAAAAGGGATAAAAAATTGCAGAAAGATGAGGAAAATTTTATGATTCAACATGTATGATATTTTAGAATCCGTTAATCCACTGTTCAGCCCGAACTTGGAATGCCATTTGCTCCTGCTTTGACTATCATGTTCTATAAAAAATACAAGAATCCTATATCAGATCCCGATTCCCGATTGTCACCTCAAATGAGCGCACAGAGGACAGCCAAGGCACATAGAAGGGCAAAAACTCCCAGAATCCCGGAAACTATCCAGCAGGCTTTCGACAACCAAGTTATCAACAAGGGCCGGCCGGGATTGTTTATCTGTTTGTGACAGAGGAGAGAAATTGGTCGACCAGATCCTCGGAATATCAAAGAAGCACGAACATCAGTGTAACATGGGATCAACATGGGTACCTGTGTGTGGCTGGAAGTTGCATCAAGTGGCTGACATTAGAAGGAAAAATGGAGAAAGAAAGGTATTATGATTACAGACTGATGAAGAATTCTGCAGAAGCTTCTAAAATGGCGCTGATAGGTAGAGAGAATCAATCTACTTACTACTAGTGGTCTGAGCAGCTCTGGGTCATCTTCGTGTAATGATGATGCTGCAGTACCTGCATCATGGGTCAAGAATATGTCAAGTTGACAAGATTCAATACAGGTATAGCAAAGGAACTTACTCTTGAAAAGCAGCTCGATAGAGTTCACCATCATGCCTCAGAAGTCGAGATTTAGAACCGAGAGCAAGTCTTTCTGTGTTGTTAGTCTGAACTTCAACATTCTCATATATATTATTTGCATCTAGTTAGTACAGAGGTGGTGCTACTATTTTCAAATTGATCTGATTACATGAACAACGAGTCCCACAGATTTCAATCAAAATTTATGATTACATGTGGAATTTTACGAGGCAGAGTTTTCAGTACCAATCCAGTTACGACTTCTATGTACCTTGGTCGTGAATGCTTGCTGATCTTTTGGTTTCTTTAATATCCAGAGTGTTTTGTAGATCTCCGGGCCTGTTACAGGGGAAAGAAAAAGCCAAAGCTAAGGTTATACCGATTAAAAGGCCATTCATCAGTTTCATGTACCGACCAGAAGAACCGAGTAACCTGCAGTTAAGGATGAAATTTGAGAACCCTTAATTATCTATTCAACATTGAACATTTTGATCTGACACGAGCTAGTTCTTCCAGATGAGCCGTGTGAAATGGACCTAAACTACCTTCGTGGGATTACCGCTGAAGCAGCACAAATGATCTCAAACACGCTGGTTAATCGGCTTAAATGAAACATGGGAATGAGCAGCACCTGTCTGTGGAACGTGCTGCAAAGAGAGTGAGGGCTACCACTCTTGTCCTCAGCTGAATGTCCGACAGCAGCTTCCATCTTGAGTCTATATCCGCCTCAGTTCTGCAAGCAAACTGTCAGAAAGGATTACAGATGCAGAAAATTCATTTAAGATTCAGCGGGAAAATTTAGTCTCTGTCGAGTACCCTACTCAGACAAGAAACATGAACTCGACCTCAGAAAGATGATGGTCTGATCCCATTTCAGGAACAGGAAAAAGCCTTTAACATGATACAGAAACAAGGGAATAGTAAAAATTTCTCCTGTTCATCCATTCAACACGAAATCTATGAGGTCCCGAGCCTTTTTCCAGCAAAATCTGGAATTCGCTTCACTTTATGACCAGTTTTAACAGTTCAACCTTTCCATACATCCCATAAAAACGAGGAGAAATCAATTGCAACTCCAGCATTCCTCCAGTGCACTCGATTTCTCTTGGCACATTCACTACTCACGAATTCTTAACACAATACTGAAAGAAGCAGCCAGTCTGAATTTCACACGAGACATCGTTCCGAATCCTCCCATAGATTATATACTCTATGAAGAAATTCAGGAGATCCTTATCCAGTGGGATTAGCATGGTTCCTGGAGTTCAGGAAATGACGGCCGAAGAAATGAGCTATCGGCCCGATAACCATTTCCAGCCTCCAAGTACCAAGGCCACCGGTGACTAAAACAGAGTGGACGATCCAGGGGAGAGAAGACATACAGGATTGGTTTTGAAGGTGGGTTGAGGAGGAGCGATTCGAGGCGGTCGAGCTTCACTCCGAGCTCAAGGAGCTTCGGTTTAGCGGAGTCCTTGAGCCCGAGAAGCTGGTCAGGGCCGCGGTTCTTTATCCTGATCTCAAGATCGTCGATCAGGCACGAGGCCTCCCCCGCCTCCCTCATCCACGCATCCATGGCCGGGATTGATCGCTCCACCATCTCTGTCTTTCTCACTATCCTACGTTTCCCGCCGCAGAACGAGATGCGGGGAGTCTTTCTGCTGTTTGTCTTAACTAACAGTTGGTTCTTCCTTGTCGTGTCTCAGTCAGTCAATCCAAAGGCATAACTTAGCATTCACTAAGCGAGAGAAAATTTTCCTTTATATAGTCAAAAAATAGTATTTAAATTTATTTATTTTAGTTATTAGGAAACAGCAATAATATTATATCAAATTTAATTATACCGTAATTACGTCACGTGCTTTTTTTGGGCCCTGTGCAATAATTAAGAAATTTGTCTATTTGTATGATTTTTATTAAAAAAATCCCAGAGAATGAATTATAAATCATAGATAAGGCAAAATCAAATTATAGGGAAAATATACACCCTAAATTTGGAGAGTAAAATCCTAAAAAAATATAACCTAAGAAAATCAGTTAAGGATTCTAAAAGCCTAAAAATCTGAAAAATAACGCTAAAGAATTATTAATTAATTAAAAGATTTTGGAAAATTCCAGACCCTGAAAATATTAAAATCCAAAAAACCGTAAAACAACCACAAAAAAAATTATAAATGCAGTAATTATTTGAGAATTTCATATTGAATACTTTAAGATTTTTCATATTTCCCTTTTGGTAATTATGATAATAAACGTAACTTTTATATTTGATAAGAGAATTTATTTATTTTTGAACTGGTAAGAGATAATTAAGTAAAGGATACGACTTTATACCCATCCCAAAAATCTATATTAATTGATTGTTAATAATATATCAATGATTAATTACGTGCCTTGGAATGGATAATGTGCGGTTTTGCTTTATCGTGCTTGCTTTACAGCTATTTGTAGCTTTTGTACTTGTACTCTTCAGCTTTTCCAAAAAAATGTAAAAAGATAATTACCTAATACGCACCGATTTTAATTGGTCCTCTCGCTTCCTCATAATTCCTTCCGATTCAAGGAGATGGACGGTGTCGCTGAGAGAAGCCGTCGGCCTGCCGCCAGCCGTCCGGAGCTCAACTCGCACTCCAAAAACCTACCACGGGAGGTCAAAGAACGTGTCGTGCAGGTAAGGTCGAACGGCTGGGATTTCGATATGTAGCTTGTCAACTGTGATGCTTTCGTATTAATGGATAGCAAAGGAATGCCTTGTCATGATCTGAATCGTCGTGAGTTCGACCCTGACAATGCGACTCCACTACATGAGAGCTAAGCATCAAGCGAGAATTTGGAATTCTTTTGTTTTTGTTTTTATTTTATAATACATTGGTTGCTTGTTTGTGGATGCTGTCTATACATGACCGAAAGTACGGAGGAATGGAATAATACATTAAAAAAAAGTAAAAATATCATAATATATAATAAAGTGAATGAGATTATTCTATTCATTTATAAGTTTTAAGGTTAGATATAAGTCAAGTAAAAATTTCATATAATATTAGAACAGATTATCATGTGAACTCATATATCACATATGCTCGAAACCATTTGAATAGAAAAAATTGTGTCTGATTTATAAATAGTTATTAAAAGTAGTATTTAAAGTGTAGGTAAGCGACATATGTAAATCACATTAACATATGAAAATATATATTAAAAAAACTTTTATATGAGAAATAAAAAAAAATATAATATATAAATAATTAAAATATTACTATTCTATAATATATTTATTTATTTATCTCCACAATAAATCTAATAAAAATAAGCTATGAAATGAAATGGACGGAATGATCTTTCAGGATAGGAATCATCCAGTTGTCTTGTCTTGTCGAAGTGGAGAAAGATGACAACGTGGGGCTGGTTTCGAAAATGACAAAAAGCCGAGGAGCTGTCCAGTTGATTAATCAATCATGAGATTTGATGCTAATCAGCAGCACATGATTATGGGCCCATATGGAGTGTCTCCTTCTATGCCCAGAATACCAGAAATCGAATAATTCTTCCGTCCTGAACTCAACCAAACCAAGACCCCTTCTTCGGCCTTGCCGTGGTTGGACGGAAAACCGGGCCATGTGTTAACTTTCCTATCGGATGCGCAACCGTGAGAAAGTTAAAACATTGGTGTCGTGGGAAAGCACGGTCGTTCGATGAAGATAAATTAGGCACAACCCAACACCATTATTTAGGCGCACCTAAAAATGAGGTGCTGATGAATTTGTTTCCACAGTAGCTGTCTCCCCACCAAGAGGAAATGGGCACGATTGATTAGGTGCCAAGCTTTAGATTTAGTGCTGTAACGATTGCCTCAGCTAAAAAGGCTTGAACTAAATCCTGCCCATCGACCGTACGTGTTTAGCTGACGAAGCCCATGTAGGAAGATCTTTCGGCCCGTACAAACATATAGATATTTGACAAGCTGTTATTTTGCATATACATATATATGTATGTGACAGAGTTTGATGTAGCACTGTTCTCTACCCGTGATCATGATCAAGAGACAGTTCATTTAATTAGCCATCTTCCCTGCAACTTGAGTGGTATGAGAAAGTGCAAATGCTCAAGTTTGGAGCCAAACCGAATCTCAAATATCCCTAGGCCCCAGTAAGTCCAGTCCATGTTGCTTATAAATACACGTATATATTCATTACGATCATCATCGGAGATCAGCTGTGATGATGACTAGATGGAAGGGTCCGAGAAATCTAGCCCATACCCCAGCAGCAGCTGAACATTAGGATTCTAAGGAATCCCCACAGGAGCTCTGCGTGTGTGTATATCTCTTCGCAGGATGCGCATAATATAATTCAAGAAGTATCATTTTCAGAAGCCCGTAATAGATTTGTAGTTTACTGCATGGGCATGATCCTAGGTTGCAAGGAGACGGGTGCTGTCATCTCTCCCAGAAATGGATGATTTACATGTAAGATACATTCCTAACAGACGATTACTCTTGGAGAGGTTCAGCTCTCTCCTTCTCTATACGTGGGAATGCAGTTGAAATGCCTCCAGCAATTACTGGAGGTCATGTGGATGATGGTCAGCCGGTGACCACCGTCTCTCTCTGAACCTTAACTCGTTGAACACATCCCAGAGCCTGAGAACTGGCAGCGCCGAGGGATCCAACACACCAGGAAGAGATGTTCGAAGAAGGAAGTGCTGGCTCTTAAAAGCTTGAAGTTTTTAAGAGCAAACTGAATGCTGATCGATCTCACTAGTCGAATCAGGCAGGACTCGTTATTCTATCTCGCTGGATCAGCCTGCGTTGGATCTTGTGAAATCAGAAACATATAATACTTACTGGAACATGTACGGACTCGGCAGCCATTGCTAGCTAGTTATACACGCACCGGGAATTCAAACGGTGCGGTACGAGAAAGCCTTTGATGAATCTGCTGCACCACGCTATCAATGCTCACTAATTATTACTTACACGTCATAATTTACCGACGGTTCTTAAAGGAACTGCAGTTATTTTCTGAACCTTCTGTCTCTTCTGGCGTCCATTCCAGTTTTTGTTTCTGAAAAAATTGAGTTACAAATCTCAATTGATTCCAAAGCTTGATTTTTTTTTTTATCGGTTACAAAAGCTTGATTTTCTTTCCACAATCCTCTTCGATCTCTCCTTGAATATTCCATGCCATATTCATCTCTTCATCCTCTCAAGAAACAACGGCCCCAAATAATCATTCAATGGCTGCTTGCCTTTATGTCCACAGCCCATGAAGTTTCATAACGAAAGATGAGTATAGAAGAACAATTCACCAGAAAAAACGCAAAGACGGGGTAGAGTTACAGAGGCCACTAATAAGGTTGAAAGGTCGGGAAGAATCGAAGATGAGTTGGCATTGGAAGGATTCTTTTTTGCATTTTTGAATGAGTCAATGTTGCAGAAATTTTAGTGAAATGTTCTTGCGATTAACGAATGCTTAAACTTCTCGCAGTCATGCTTCATAACTTTACTGCTCTCTTCTTCCTTCCCCTTTTTCTTTCTGGGATTTCGAGAATGAAAAAAAAACTCTGTTTATCATTACTTACACATTTAGCAAATGAGATAATCAGCGAAAAGGGGGAGGAGAATGGAAGAAGAATGATGGCAGGGAAGATTGATTTTTGATCTTTCGATAAAATCATGGGCTTTGAAATTGATTGAATTTTGAATCTGAATTTTTTTGACAAACTGAGATGGGAAGACATCGGAGAGACGGAAAGGTCGAAGAGAGATAACGGCACCTTCTTTTAGCAGAGTTGGCCTCTTTTATTTTATTTTTGTGATTTTAAGTATGATTGTGTAAATGATGCTTAGTTGTCAAATTATAGTTGGTTAGGGATACCACGCCAGTATGGACAGGCTGGTATAACTGCTTCACTGAAGACTTTCTCGGGCGGTACGGTACGGCGGTTGCCCAAATCGGCCTGGGCATCGGTTGAAACTTGAAAGAGAGCCAGGGGAGGGATCTTCTGGTAATTTCACGAACCATAATGAGATGCCGGGTAGCCTCGTGATTGGAGGTTGGGCCGCAAATCAAGTCGTGGGAGGAAGGGCAAGCGAGTGGGCCCCACTGTCCCTTTCCTTGGTCGGCCTGACTTCCTCTACTTGTGATTTTCTTTAATATCCACTTTCAATTAAAATAATAATAAATAAACAAATAAACAGTCACGACTCACGAGACGTGATTTATTTGCAAAACACCTTTCACGCATATAAATATATGGTAAATAGTCCTTTTTTTAAAAAAATATATATAAATAATCTAAGATATATGAATTATGAAAATATTCAACTATTAGTAGAAAATAATGGACCAAATAAGATTTAAATTAAGAAATATAAATTAATTTAAGGGAAAAAAAAGTAAAAGTAAGTAGAACTTAACATAATTACTGATAGAGGAGTTAGAGAAAATATCTTATACGGCTGTTATATTATGTAATATATATATATATATATATATATCACCATCATCCTCCTCATTCTTTGACCAATCATTCATGAAAATTATAAGTGTTCGGCTTATTGGATAATTAATTAAGTGAGAAAAATTTATAGAAATCATAAAATTCACCTTTTTTAATGTATATTATTAATTATAAATTAGGAATTAAACTATTCAATTATCTAATAATTTGACCATAAACTTTCTATCTCTTACATCAATCTCACTTAGTTCGATTTCCTTGTACTCACTATTAAATTAAATCTCATTGTACAGAACTTTTGCATGTGCTTCGATTCCTTCAACCACACATAAAATTTGATTTGACTCTTAGTCTCTCATACGGGTAAATTTCTATCGCTTTCAGGTGTTTATATTAATGTTGGGTTAAACCGTTTAGGTTCAAACTATATTTGATTTTTATAATTCGACCACCTTTTGTCACTCAAGTATCAGGCTAACTACTAAGTGAGAGCCAGTGCAGAGCTGCATTATGTATTGCTAGCCAACTGTAGTCGGATCAAGGAGATAAAATAAATCAATTAAGAGTTAGAATAACGTCTGACTTGCATTAATTGATATCGATTCAAACTATCTTAAATTATATCATATTCATTATCTATTACACCATTATATCATATTCATTATCTATTACACCAAAGTTGTGATAATGGATATTTAAGTTGAAAGGTGTACACTATACCTACTTATGGCAAAAGAAAAGATATTAATTATTTAAGTCACTAATTAAAAAATAATTAAACTATATTGTATTTCTCTTCGCTCACTCTACCCTCTCTTCTTCTGCGGCCTCCTTTGGGCGCTCTCTCTCTCTCTCTCTCTCTCTCTCACTTCAGTCACTGTACATCTTTGTTCCATTCCCTCGGATTGCACATGAAGCTCTGAACAACCAAGCCGGCTTCTCTCTCTACTCTCCGTCTCTCTCCCTCCCCCACTATTTCTTCACTGCCGTGAAGTACTTTGTCGTCGTCTTCCCATCTCCGCGAGCACTACCAATGTCCAAGCAGCTGCTGCGCTATCCTCTGCTTCTTCTGGTCCTCAACATTCCTCCTTCAACGCAACGCTGTCGTTTTCCCGTTCCCTTGCGAATGTAGCTGCTCCCCTAAGCTCCTCCTCTTCTCGCTCTCACTCGCCGCAAACTACTCCGCAGCAATCGCTTCTCCTCGATCTGTGCTCCGCTCCACCTACATTTCCAGGTACTTGTGCTTACCTTCCCTTTGCAATTCGAGTCCTGGAATCGACTCACTCAGCTCCGTTGCCTAGTCGAAAGGAATGCAATAATTAGATCAATGAGAGTGACGTCCTTGCTCTGGAGGTCTGCGAAGTTTAGATGCATTCGGTGGACTTGCATGCTTTTGGATTTTCCGTCTGCTGCTGTTCTTAATTGCGGGGTTTAAGCCTGAGAAGTTGAGATTTTGTCTTCGGCGATTGCGTACTCCCCACATTTTTTTTTTATAATATCTATTTCAGAATTGGTTTCTATCTTCGCTGATTCTTCTTGGTTAGCTTCTCTTTATCTCTTGGAGATGTTTTAGCGAGTTTTTGCTAGGTAAAATATGAAGGTAAAGAAAAGGATGTAAATTGCTCTTTGTCGACATCTTAGGAGAAACTTGGGAAAGTTTCTATCCGAGGCAGCAACACGGGGCCGCTGAAATTAGCGGCTGAGTTAAAAAAAAAAAAGTGATTTCACTTATAAAAAAAAAACTGATTACCGTTTCTACAGTGCTGAATTATGAATATTATTCTGATGCCTAAAAGACGAGTCAGTAACAATTTCTTGATTCAGGGTATCTAGTACGAACCCTAGTTTTCTGCAACATCTGCTTGGGTTAACAGTTTTCCAACTAAAGATTTTGAAAATGCTGAGATCTATTTTGTCACTGTGAAGTGTGAAGGACATTGGATGTAGTGCCTATAAATAAATTGTGGGGGTTATACGTATTTGTTAAATGTTTGATGAATGCAGGTGAAGAGTTGGTATGGAGCAGTATGAAATACTCGAACAAATTGGCAAAGGGGCTTTTGGCTCTGCTCTCCTTGTGAGGCATAAGCATGAAAAGAAAAAGTAAGGACTAAGTAGGACCCCTATTTTCTGTATTTAATTGTTTGCATGACTCAAGCCTTCTAATGATTGAGGAAAAATAGCTGAAATCAATCTTCTTTCTCTGTAACTTACGCAATCTCCAATCTTTCATTGTTGACTTGCTATGCTTAGGTATGTATTGAAAAAGATTCGCCTTGCCCGCCAGACTGATAGATCCCGCAGATCTGCTCACCAGGAGGTTAATATATCTCTTTTCCTATTTTCCCTGACTTTTATGAATTCATTTTTCTTGGTCTAATTTTACTTCCCCAGACTGCTTGAAAATATAAATGGTTTTATGAGAGTCCATGAAAAAGTTAAATCAAAAGTCAAGTTTTGCATAAATTAGCCGTTACTTGTAGCTTCATTTCTGGAGAGTGGGGCTGGCTATTATGCATCTAGTTGTAGAAGTTATCATCCAATTCTAAGATTTTGTCCATTGTCTTAAAATTTATGTTGATATTTGTTAAATGCTTTTAGGCAAAAAGATCTCTTGGATTTAAGACTGATAAACTTAATTTGTTTTCCTTTATTTGCAGATGGAACTCATATCTAGAATCCGGAACCCATTTATTGTAGAATACAAAGATTCATGGGTTGAAAAGGTGAGGCCAACACTAGCTAAACCTCCCTCCCTCCTCCCTCCCCTTCTCTCTGTGGTAGTGCTGGATCCTCCAGAGTGTTTTGAATTTAGTCATCCTTATGAAAGTCAAGACTATCGATTTTAAAATTCTCTCCCAGCATTGTCTAACTTTGGTTCATATCAATGACTATTTCAGGGTTGTTATGTGTGCATCATAATAGGTTATTGTGAAGGTGGAGACATGTAAGTTTTTCCTTCTGAAGTTTGAGAAATTCTGAACATATTCAGTAAAGCCTGGAATAATATTAGATTCCTTTCTCTTGTCTCCGTCTTCAGGGCAGAACATGTTAAAAAAGCAAATGGGAAACTTTTCTCCGAAGAGGTTCAATTCATATTTTTGTTCTTTGTTCCCCCTACATGAAATCCCCAAATCCCATCTCCCCAAAATTATGATTTCCCATTCTATTATTAGATGCGGTTTAAGTTGTTGGATTTAGCATTTTAGAGACAGACATGTTATTCTGATGTACCTGTTATGTAGAAACTGTGCAAGTGGCTAGTCCAACTACTGATGGCACTTGACTACTTGCACACGAATCATATTCTTCATCGAGATGTCAAGGTTGGTGGCATACATCTCCATTTATTTATTTTGTCATCCAAGCGTATCATGCTGATACCTTTCCTTGTTTCAGTGTTCAAATATATTTTTAACAAAAGACCAAGACATACGCTTAGGTAAGTGACAATTTTCTCCCATAGTACCCTGAAAGAAACTTCATGTTCCTGAACAAAAAATTCCAAATTATGGATGCAGGTGATTTTGGACTTGCCAAAATGTTGACTTCAGATGATCTTGCTTCCTCAGTATGATTCTCTTTATTTTTGAAGGACCTCCTGATATATTTTTAGATAATGAAAGTTCAAGATTTAACTTCTTTGTTTTCCAAGTTCCGTTTATAGTGAGTGCTGTCTTATTATTTAGGTTGTGGGAACTCCTAGCTACATGTGTCCTGAGCTTCTTGCTGATATTCCTTATGGCATTAAGTCAGATATATGGTCTCTGGGTAATGATGATATTCCTTGTTCTTTCCATTTTCCCTTCTTTTTTTTTTCTGGGAAGTAGTTTAATTTCCTACAAAAATCGATTGCCAGGATGCTGCATTTATGAAATGACTGCTCATAAGCCTGCTTTTAAAGCATTTGTAAGTTGAAAGCCTCCTCCTTTTGTCATCTTATAAATGTTGACGCAGTTTTATGCCAGTGTTTCTTTCACCTTGATATCTCAATCTGATAGAAATTAATTTTTATCAATTTCTGTGGAATAAGGTATGTACTCTAGTTCCTCCTTGAAGAATCCCTGATTTTACTTTTGCAGGATATGCAAGCATTGATAAACAAAATAAATAAGTCAATAGTAGCACCACTTCCCACAAAATACTCTGGAGCCTTGTAAGTCTTCTCTAACTTATTTGCTATTGTTTAAAATCTATATGTTGTGATATTCATGTGTTTCAATTGAGTGGATTAAAAAAATTAATCTGCCAAATATAAAAATAGACAAGAAAAAGTATGAAATAAGATCTCTACAGCGCATCTTTTACCTAGGTGGAGTTTATTATATGTGCAGGCCTTCTCAAGTCAATATATTCAGCTGTTATACTTATTATACTTCCCCTGTTAAATTTCAGCCGGAGTCTTGTAAGAAGCATGCTGCGGAAGAACCCAGAACTCAGGCCAAGTGTATGTATAGTTTTCTCTGCTGTTTTCAATTCCTATCCTGTGATGAAATCCTAAATTTCTGCTTGCTTTGCCTTTATGCTTGAGTATTCTCGCTTGTCATATTGTTAAGTCTTGGCATCAATGGCAATTTTCCTCAATGGTCCAGTTTTGAGTGACACATTACATTACAGGCTGGAGAACTACTGAGGAACTCGCATCTTCAGCCTTGTGTTCTCAAGATACACATGAAGATGAACAGCCCGAGACGCAATTCATTGCCAGTCCAATGGTCTGAATATGCCCATGTAGCTCCTTACATGAAGATCCGGTACTCATTCACCAATGATCGGGCACTGAACCCAAGCATATCTGGGGCTGAGCAAGACTCTAGTTCAGAAGGAAGATATGATGGCTCAGGTTCTAACATAAATCAAAGATTAGCTGAACTCTCTATTGGAAGTACTCAGGGGACCGTGATCTGTAAGCCAGTCTCTTCAAGAACATCAAATGTTTCAAGGGCCCAGAAACCTAGCCCGGCAAAAGTTTCTTCTACACCCAAGAAAAAAATTGTGGCACAAAACAAACGTGAAATGGTGAGATTTTCTTTCTAGCATTTCATGTAATCTGAAACTTTAGGATTACTTACAGGGTGCATTTTAGTAAACCTAATTATTTAGAACTTCCATATGAGAAAAATGAAAACTGAGAAGAAGTTCTCAGTAATCAAGAACCAGTCAGAGTCCCTTTCTGGTAGGAATTACACATTCTGGACTCTGATAAAATATACCTGTAACATATGTTTCTTATTTTTGCAGCTTCCTCTTACACCTACTATAAAGGTCCCTTTGACGGGAGCTCGTAGAGCATCTCTTCCACTGTCAACAAGAGATATAGTCCACAAATCCTCATCTAGGCCGCCCAGCAAGGACGTTCTTAACATCATGAGATCTCCTGATGTTTCTGTCAACTCCCCAAGAATTGACAAGATTGCTGAATTCCCACTCTCCTCATATGAAGAACCCTACCTTCCCATCAATAGGACCTCTTCAACCTCTGGTCAGAATTCCTCGGAGTCCCCTCCTGAGCAGTCGATGATGAAGGACAAGTGCACCGTCCAGGAGTGTGATAAGGCCTACAGGAAGCCCAAATTTGTCGATGCTTGGCAGGGGATCCAAAGGAGTCTCTTGCGGGTTGAGAAAGAGGTAAGGAGCGAATCTTCGGGCCAGAATGCTACTGCTGGTGCATCGAGTCGGGCCTCGTCAGACTCAAGGAGACACAGGTTTGATACCTCTTCATACCAGCAACGCGCCGAAGCCCTTGAGGGCCTGCTCGAGTTCAGTGCAAGGCTGCTTCAGCAGGAGAGGTATGATGAGCTCGGCGTGCTTCTAAAGCCATTTGGCCCCGAGAAGGCTTCCCCAAGGGAGACTGCAATTTGGCTCAGCAAGAGCTTCAAGGAGAGCACTCCCAAGCAGAAAGGTTAGATCTAATACTTGAAGGAGAACATCTGCCACGTGTATGACAAGTTGTAGTCTAGAGGAAGCAGTATGAGGTTTTGGTGTCGGGGGCTGTTGCAGGCAGGAGGCATTAGGTGGCACCACATAGTCGTACGGTTCAGTAGTCAGAAGTTTTGCAATCTTCCCACTGAGTACCGAAGGCTTCTGGTTTTATGCTCGAACCTGACAGAGATGTGTAGGATGGCACCGAACTTACTTGTCATAGCATTGGTTAAATCTCAGACCCTCTTGAACACATCACCGGTAACTATTCTTTCTCCGACGATTCGGATTCGGAACGATATACCGGACTGGATAAGTTCCAGCTAGACCGCATCGACAAATGCCTGGTTTTTAAGATCCTGAAACCTCTCACTACCACGCTTTCCGAGAGTACTCGAATGAATTCCTGTAACTTTTCACTGATCTGGGGTTCCAAGGTTCCGTCATCGAGCTTTTTCGAACCAGTGCTCTTCCACACGGAATCTGCCTCCCTGTCGCTTTCGGAGCTGCCGGTGAAATGAAATATACACAGACCAAGGAGAAATTGGTCGGCTTGTTTCTTGTCTTCCTTCCCTGACAGGAAGTTTGCGGACCCATTTGCTTGCCTTGGATATGAGAAATCTTACTACTACTGAGAATAAAAATATTTTGTTCTTTGTGTTCTACAGGGTTTCACTGTCAGTCCGAAGGAATCTATCCCAAGTTCAATCTGATCATGCTCGCAGAACAGAGGGCCGGCCTGTCTAGATGTCTCAGTCTCTCTCTCTCTCGTGAGCTTCGCGTAAATCTACGTCATCATCACTTGAGACTGGTGAGTGGGTAATTAATGTAGGTAACAAAATCCTCCATCCCTAATTCCTGTCCCGGCTCCCTGACTTGCCGCCACCAACATACTATCTCTTGCCTGAACCGGAAAGACAGACCGAATCACAATCGGTGCAGACTGGGACTGTGAGTAGACATCAGGATCGGTGATTATAAGTCGAGACCTCGTCCATCCACCGAGCCACCGTGTGGATCATTAAGAGAAGATAAAAAAAAAAAAAACACGTCGAATCGATTCATAACCCCCCCACTATTCAGATACATCCATCGGGTGCCCAAGATCCTTTTTCCAAGGCATTCTCCTTTAAATTTGCAGGCTGTTTCCCAATCCGAAATCCGATTAATGTTAACTAATAATCTGCATGGGCAGGACGCAGGGAAATATATATATATATATATATATATATTACTCGCCTGGATTTTCGACAAAGAATTATCAAAGCGGCAAACTTTATTCGAGCACGAGAAACGCCGAACGTGATGATGCAAGCTGATTCCCTATCCCACATGCATTTTTTTTCTCCTTCACGATGGTAAGAAACGTGGACGAAAGAATGATCATTCGAGAAAATTGAGCCCACAGTTTCCCAGTGGTGATGGCGCCACAGCTGATGGGTACAGGCATCGTCTCCAGTTCTCCCTCACTGCTCCAGCCAGCTGTTAAAATGGGGTTGAGAGAACCGAAATAGATTTGGTTAGGCAAGATGAGCATTTCTTAATCTTAAGTAAAGTATCCGATCAAAAGTTATGCACAGACGAAATCTACTCTTGCAAGAGCCGACCCTTGACTTGGGATTAGGTTGAGTTTAATACATCCCTTCTAGAAACCATTTTATATGGTTTTCTGACTTTTGCCGTCCTTGATGTGTACATCGTTGGCTAGCAAAGCCTCTCACGGGAAATGAAAAGGCGAAACTGGATCAACCTCGAGCCAGTGACCAGTCGAACTGGTTCAATCCCCACAGCTTCAACCGGAGCCGTTCGAATCATGTCCGGCCACAGCCTATCTATTCGCAGTCACAGCTCGGCATAATCTTGCCGAGACTGTCTGTTTACTACGGGTACTCTGTAGAAGTACTTGCGCGTCACGATGTTAACAAAAGTAAACATAAGACGCCTCTCTTATGGAAATTGAATGCAGTAGACGTCAGACGAGGCAAACTGGACGGCTGACTTTCAAATATCATAAATATTATAATACAAAGCTAGCCACCACACATTCAAGAAGTGGGTAAAGGATGCTGAATCATTCATAATATTCAAATAATGGAATGAAAACTCAAGAAAACGTTTTCACCTACTTCGCGGGCAATCCTGAAGACACCCACCCGCTGCAGAATCGTCCCATCGAAAACGAAGCTTCTGATTAGATTTTTTTTTTTATGTGAAGCTTTGTTTCCAAGAAAGAGAGAACTTCAACGTTTGACAGTGTCCTTTATATAAACCTACACCTTATCATAAGTGCAAGGGCCACCGCTCGCTGCTGTTTGTTTCTCCTATTAGTCCCTTTCCTAATTTCGACCTGCTGCAGCATCTAACAATGGCTCTCTTCAAATGGATGGCTGTTTTGGTTCTCCTGGTTTCACTTCCTCCTGCTTCCTTGGCTTTTGATTGGAATTATAATCCTTTCAATGGTAATATATACTTAGCTCCACCGTTCGAGTTTCTTGCTAGATGTCTACAGCATGGAATATGAGATCGTTAATTAGTTTGCAATTCGTGCCACCTTGCAGCGACGACCGTCTGTGATGGAGTGGAGTGTGGCAAGGGAAAATGCGTGTCGAACTCGAGCGCCCCCTTTGCATTTGTCTGCGAGTGTGATTCAGGCTGGAAGAGAACCCGACTTGATAACGAGGATGATCTTAAGTTCCTCCCCTGTGTGATCCCGAGCTGTGAGTTTTCTGCTTTGACTCTTGAAACTCCACGTGTTTAGCAATCCTCAAAGTATCCAGAAGAAATTAAAAGCTCAGAGATGGAGCAGTTTTCTGAGAAATCACCAGTTCGATTGCACCGAGTTGCAGCTCAAAGGAAGGGCAGTCGATGGGAACATGAAAGTATTATCTTTGTAGAATGGAACTGGAGCACACTTTTGTTGCAAAAATATTAGAAAGACTATATTTCTCTTCAGAACCACGGCTGATAATGATTCGATATGTAAACCTCTTTGGCAGGTTCGGTTCAGTACTCGTGCATGCCAGCACCACCGCCACTTCCACCTGTTCCTCACAACGTATCCTTCTTCGATCGTAAGCACCTTCTCCTGTTCATTGATATATGAATTTCTCTTGTTGAGTTTCCTTTTCTGTGTATCATTAAACTGGTGAACTTTCCACGGATTTTCTAGCTTGCTACTGGTCTTACTGTGGTGGGGGAACCTGCACCAAGTCATCGTCATCGTCATCACCACATGACCGTATCTGCCAGTGCAACCCGGGTTACACTAACCTCATGAACATTAGCGTCTTCCCCTGCTTTAACGATTGTAAGGATCGCCCAGTAAAGAGACAGTTCTCGGTTTCATTTGGTGCAACTTCTACTTCTAATTTTACAGTTTCACTGACGTCTGAGCTGTTTAATCTCTTCGAAGGTGCAATCGGATCCGACTGTTCTAAGCTTGGAATCAAAGTTGCTGATTCAACTTCCACTCCAGGCTCCGGTGACAGCTATGGTGAGTCAAGATTTGATCTGTTCTCTTCATTCCAGAACCCTAAAACCAGCCCGCTACCTACTCCATTTTTTAAGAATGATACCCCTCACCTGAAGGGAACAGCCATCCAATCCTCTGAGAGCTCTGAACTCCATTGGTTTACCAAACAAGAATCCAAATTCACTATAACATGAGCAGATTCCATAACAGAGAGAGAGAGAGCGAGCGGACATAGAATCTAAAGAAATCTCCGCTGACATGGTAAAGCACCCTCCTAACAAGGCTGCCGTAAATGTCCTTACTGTTGTACTGAACCAAGAAGTCAAACAGATTGTGTGAACGTTCACACGCTCTTGGAAAGTTCCACATCACCTGCCCGTCTTGATCTATTTAAGAGAAAATGACCTTAGGGTTGTATTTTTCAAAGTTTAATAACTGCAAGCAGTTGACTGGAAGCCATACAAAAGGCCATCCTTCTCTATCCTCGTCTACCCTCCCCTTTCCCGACGCCTCTAAACTTAACATTCAAGATCAAGTTGCAGCAATGATCAATAAGATAACATCAACCAACAAAAGAGTATTATAGCTTCTCGAATAAAGAAACCGAGGCGGTTTTCCTTACGTGTCAAAAAGGAAACGTCGATCAGCTTTTTCCTCCTCTGATAAGGGATGTCTCTGTCTCTGCAGCGCATACTTCATTGCCCGGGAAGTCACTCTGGGCGATCGTACTGGCGACCTCCATGGCTCTGGCTCTCTGGGAGTAGAATAAATTAGTCAGGATTCGTATACATGCATTGCTCTTATACTAGCAGCACACAGGAGTATTCGATCGCGGAGTTCATTTCTTTGATTTGTATTGGTTTGGCTCTGTCTGCATTAATTTGCTTTACCGCTTTCCTGTGTAAAAATACGGCTCAGTAGATTGGTTAGCATACACGGTATAGTTGGTATATCATCTCCATTGTACAAGCATGTTAGGCATACAGTGATATCAGAATAAATATTTGCCTCATTCTTATTCTTCTCTACGGTGAGATTGACTATCTACAACAAACGCATTGCACGGACATGATACGATTATGACCATTAGATCGGGTTCTTACGATCAAAAGAACTAACTTATTCATTTTGAATCATTCCCCCATATTCTCAAATTCATCAAGTTACGTTTGTACTTGTCCATAAACAATTCCATAGAAAAAGGGAGCTCAAAAATTTGGAAGTAACTTGATGCCATCTAAGAGTTACAACAAAGGAGCTAAGGCTTGAGTGAGAAGAGGTAAGACCGATAACAGCTTAGGATTTCCAGCAGCGAGAAATCATGCCTCATTTGGCCTTGACTTCGACTCCTGTCTTGCCGGCAATAATCACAGCAGTTGCCATGTCCAGAAACAGACCGTGTTCGACCACTCCCTCGAATGCGGAGATTTCCTTCCCTGCTGCTAACCCATCCTTTATTGGAGTCTTGAAGTATAGGTCTACGATGTAGTTTGAGTTATCGGTGACATATGGTTTCCCATCCTCGTTCAGTCTTAGTTTTGCATCACATCCTTCTTCCTTAAACAGTTCCTGAAGCCTGACCTGCCAAGGTTGAGGTCCAATGATGAGAATGGGGAGTTGACTTACCTTCCAAGATAATAGAGAGTAGGGAGTTCCACTATGTCTTGCCCACCTGAATCAAAATCCATACAAAATTATTCGTAGCATCGCTCGTACCTTAGATCCTAAACTGATAATCATGCCCCATAATACAATTACCGGCAGGCTGCTCAGTGACATGAGATGCAACTATGACCCATATGACAAGGTTTGATCTTCAATTCAATACTGAATTGACTAGTTAATCAAGCAAGGTAGAAAAAGAATTTGGCCTGCCCCCAGTCACCACAGGAGCCTACACGGCATACAAGGTGCAGGTTCGAATGAATGCAGAAACTAGAAAGGGCAACTTTTTCCTCAGGTGATGGCAACTATGTGAAGGAAAGTGATCATTCAAACACATAAACGGACCTGGAAGAATACGAATATAAGGATAGTTCATGAAGAGTAACTTATTCAGGTACTTGAGCAACAAATAGAAAAACTTGTCGCTTCCCTACTAATAATGCCAATTGGAGGAAGTGCAGATGTCATAGCCGATGCCTAAGTTCGTGCTGACTATCAAATTCACAAACTTTAACCAACACAGAACAGAACCTTGCAAAAGGATCAACCTCAATGATTTTGGGTCATGCTAGCGACAGTTATCAACTCAAAAGAAATGGTGACATTCCCAAAAGAGTAACAATGAAGAACTAGAAATACAGAGTGAGTTTGGATTTACGAGATGCTCAACAAGTTACCCTTCCAGCAGGACTAGATCGAAAATGATCAAAGCTGAAGAAAAAAACTCTTCAGCCAACTGTACTTCCAGCAGAACTGAACCTAAAGTGGACAAAATTTTCACATCCAGGGAATTAAAGACTTAAAAATGACCAATGGTCGTATTAATACAACGGAAAGGAAAAGGGAATGTAATGGACCAGCAAAAAACTATAATGCCGTAAAATTGTGTTCTTTCTATTGCCATAGCTGTATTATCACTATTCAATCCTCACCAGATTTCAACATGTATGGCTCGCCAAATTGCACTTCTAGGAGAATTATAAAACTCGACTGAAGATCAGATTTTGGACTGTGATTACAAACCAAGTTTAACTCTCAGTAGAATTAAACTAAAACAAATAAAAAAAATCAAATTTTAACTGTATTTCAAATCTAATTTTGATGATGAACTGTAGCACAGTGCAGTCTTAGCATATAAAATTTTGACGCTGAATCCTGAATCAGTTGCAGCTCTCAGAGGAGTAATCAATCCAAAAGGGCATCGAATTTATAAGTGATGAAATGCTCACCAAATTGTACTTCCAGCAGAACTGAACGACCTCGACGGGCATGGCAAGGCCACTCCCGCCAAGCCCGTCAACCATTTTAGTCTCATCCACCACGACCACGAACTTGTCGCTGGCCGCCTCCACCATCTTCTCCCTCAGCAAGGCCCCGCCCCTCCCCTTGACAAGGTTGAGGTCCGGGTCCACCTCATCGGCCCCGTCGATGGCCAAATCGAGCTTGGGGTGGTCGTCGAGGACAGAGAGCGGAATCCCTAGCCCGCGCGCCTGCTCCTCGGTCCGCTTCGAGGTGGGGACGCCGATGATGCCGGTCAGCTCACCCGACTTGAGGAGCTCGCCGAGCTTGGCGACCACGAAGGCGGCGGTGGAGCCGGTGCCGAGGCCGAGGACCATCCCGCTGCGGACATACTCGACGGCCTTGTCGGCGGCAAGCTTCTTGAGGTCATCCTGGGTGAGGACGGGGACGGAGAGGGCCTTGACGGAGAAGGGGCGGGGCCTTGGGGAGCACAGGGTGAGTGACATCGGCGGACGGAGGAACAACCGGCTGGGGCCGGCATTGTAGCGGGAGCTCCGGAGGGAGGATGCGGAGAGGGAGGAGGATAAGGTGGAAGCCATTGATGAATGGAGACGCTGGCTCTCTCTCTCTCTCTCTCTCTCTCTCTCTCTCTCTCTCTCTCTACTCTTTTGTTCTCTGTGTGTTACTGTGATTTTGTTTGGTCGGAAGGTTGGTGTCTTTTACGTTGGTAAGGGATGGTGAGTGGGCCTTCCGGTGGGATGAGACTGTGGAAGGAGCAAACCAATCCGAAGAGGATGTGAATAGAAATTGGTAGGTGGAGAAGAAAAGTTCTTTTTAAAAAATAAAATGAAATAAAGGGGAGAGAGAGATAGAGAGAGAGAGAGAGAGAGAGAGAAGATTACTAAAAACCCATAAATTCCAATCGTAAATTCTATTATAATTTGAGATTAAGTCCAGACCTACACCTCAAGTCCACCGTCCTCCCAAATCACAACTTCAGCATCTCGAGATTTTCATCTCTTCCACATAACTGGACTTCCGGCCAGAAGACCAGAGTGGATTTTCATGACTCGACATGGCCTAGTCGAACAGATGATCGATCCAGTCAGCAGCTCGCCTAATCTCGTCGGTCCTCTTGCCCTTTTTCTATACAGGAGTAAGAATCAGCCACAACCGGTTTTGCTCGTCCACAAGGAGTCATAACAGCGATCGGTTCCCATCATGGACGAGGGAAAACTTTTCGAACCCAATGCTGAGATATGAGATCTTAAAGTTATGAGAAGATGGGATGTAAAGACAATGGATCACCAAAGTAGAGTGGCAAAATACTTTTTTATTACAATTCAACTTCAAAGGAGCAGAAGCAATAACTGGACTATGAATAGACAGCACGCATAGCAACTGCCCTTCCTTCAGGTTTTCACTCATCTCCAATAACAATTGGTAAGGATAGAATCGTATTATAACCTGATAAAATTACGCAGAGAACCGTCAGGGTTCATCTGCTACTTCTTCAGTCCGATCTGTTCTCAACCACCCTCTTGCATACAGGTCAATGCTACCGACTTGCAGCCTTGGATTTGACCGAGTGTCCCTTGCAGCTAGAAACTTAAACCTGCCATTCATAAACCATTGAAATTACACCCCCCCCAGATTCATTCTGGCATCTCCGCAGAGGAACCAAAGTGATTTTGTGAGAGTACCTGAAAGCATTGGATTGAAAACCTGTGGATTTGATCATGAATGTTACCCTTTGAAACCGACTTTTAAAGAGTTGAGAGGTTTGCCTATCCAAAACATGCCAGCTGGCACCACCATCGTTGCTTCCCTCAACAACCCTGAATCCGTCAAGGACTTGATCACAAAATCCGCATATGGGAACTAACATTTCGATTATAAATATGTAGAGTGAATAATAGTATATATCAGAGCAAGCAAAGGAATTCTCACAAAAAGGGTTCATGCATCTTCGTTACTATCTTAACAAGACCATATTATTACAATTTATGAGTGGGAAAACCTACCAATCCTTTGGATCCCTCTCTGGAACATCATTAGCGGACACCAGCTCATATGCCATGAGTTCCTTCTTCTGGTTTTCAGGCAATTTATAGATTAGCCAACAACCTGGAAAACAGGAAAAGAAAATATGAAGAAACCTTAAATTTCATTTAGATCAACGATGACATGCATGAATCAACAAAAGAAAAGTTAGCTACTGTTGGCAATCAACCACTAACAATTATCATCTATTTATTCAATGATCTCTCCGAAAATGGAAAAGGGTAGCCTATATTACAAATAAAAAGAACAGCAAATCAGAAAAAGAGAGCTGCTTCCTCATTCGGTTACAGTTAGCACCTTTTGCCCCATTAGGTTCTTCCCACTTGGTTTCACAAGTTCCATCGAATGCTGATGTGGCCTGAAATATATGAAATGGAGATTCAAAACTTCAATTAAAAAGGAAGAAATTTCCACAATGCGAAATTGAATAACCGGCAAGATTGCAACTTACAATTCCAAGAGGGATTTCCTCGCCACTAGCAAGTACTGAACCAGAATGGATTCTATTCTCCTTAATCAATGGAAATGATAGAACATCCTTATTAAAACTTTCCTTCTTTTTAAGGTTATCGATTGTATCCTTCAATGCATCCAAAGCTACAGGCAGTGCTAACGAGGTTCTTACAGGATCACCAGACAAACATATCTCAATCTCCCCATCAATTTTGTCTAACTTAAGATAGAGAGAATTGAGTAAGTCACCAAAAGAAGGCAGCAGCTCATTCACAAGTGATGCCTGGCTGGTCGGTATGGAATGAAGGGGAACTCTCCTGGTTTTGAAATGCAAACTTCTCAACTTCATCATTAATTGCCTAAAATTATCCAATACTTCAACAGCCGCAGATTGAGAAACCGATTTCTCAGCAAAATGAGAGAGGAGAGGAGAGAATCCACTGTAAATCCTCGTCACATGCTCGTCCGTGCAAGTACGAACTGGGCATGAAGAACAGCTCAGGGAGCTATTATTCTCTCCAGGACCAATTTCTGCTCTTGATATTCGCCATTGCTTGTCTCCACTTTGCCTTCCAGGCAATGAAACCGAGGGATCATATGAGGAATGTAAATCTATCTCAAGTGAATCTGCTTCTCTTCTGTCACGATCTTTTAGTGCAGAGATTTCTTGAGATGGGAAGCCTCTCCGACATTCTCTAGTCAGCTCACTGAGAAGACCCAGGAGAGCCGATTCTGTGATTAGGGTTCTTCGGGTTAAAACCTGCAAAGAGAACACACCATAGAAAGAAATATATAGTGTGCACATCTAAAGATCCTCCACAGAGGAGATAGAAATCAAGTTACCTCGTGCCACTTTCTAGTGTAGCGCCTAGTGACATCATAAACACCATCTCTTGCAAGACCAAATGCATAGTTCAGGTTTTTCTTCCACCTGATCAGGTAAAACCAAAATAAAATTAGAAAGAGACCGGTTTCTCTACCACGAAGACGCAGATACAACAGAAATCGGCCTATGAGAATAGCAAGAAATGGAGGTTACCCTTTTTCATATAACAAAGGTTTGTCATACACTGCCTCACAAGGATCAAGGTGCATCCATCTATATCATGCACATGAGGAAATATTTATGAGACAAAAAAAGGGACAGGAAGAATCTGCAATAGAAGGATGAGACAAGTAGATTAGAATAACAGTTACCTTCCCATATATTCTGAGAAGCACTCAGTCCAGAGATGATCAGTAAAATCCAAAACCTGGAGATAACTATGGGTAAGAGAAATAACATCCAAGTTGTTTGAGGCCTCAAATTACTAAAGATAACATATTAATAAAAGCCCTTAGTATGGGTTCCACAAAGCAGGAAAGGACTAACCAGACGGGAGTCATAACCAAAAGCTCTGCAATATAGTGTAAAGCAGTTAGCCCACTCCCCACAGCGGCCTCTTCTAGTTTCCAAGAGCTATGCAAAGTGAAAGAAGTTCATCAAAATATGGAAGATGAAATCATAAGAAGAATTAGAACGATATCAATTTTCAGACTATTGAGAAAACCAACCTTCAATGGATCATTGTATCTGGGAAATCTGGTCATTCTTAAGCAATACCTGCAGCTGAAGTTGAGAACAGACAAGTCATGGTCACATAAATAAAGTATAACCATGAATTTTCATATCATAGATTATTGCACAGATTTCCTTCCATAACTGAAATAGAAAATAGGACAGCAGAATGAAGTACGCAGCAGGAAAAAAACCATGTTTTCCTACCTATATAGCTCAACTTGAGAAGCACCATACTGAAGTTCTAAAGGGAGTGAAAAGCCCATGCCTTGATTTATTGTTTCACTACCACAGCTTTCACAAGGAGGGGCATTGACCCATCTACAGCAGCAAAAAATTTGAACGGTCATGTATGTAGAGCTTAACTTTATAGAGAGAGATATTCCAAATGGAACTGAATCACTAGAACTTTTCATGCACACTCATTCATTCAAGTCAATTAAATAATCACAGAACCTGAAGGATTTTTTGAACCAGTAAAGAAGTTGTATCAAGAAAGCATGGTCCTGTTCAGCTTTCGATGGTTTGAAGTTCCCTGCCTGAACAATTTCAATCAAGTTATCAAGCCACCTCAGTTGCATCAAGCATGCTAATTGAAAGCAAAAATCTTATCTACGATCTCTTACCCTGGCCAGAGATACCAAGGCCTTCTCTTCAAGCTCTTCCAAAGGAACTGTCTTTCGAGCTGCTTCTTGGCGCTTAGGATCCTCATACTATACCAATAAAACTTCAGTTAGTTATCCAATATCATGATGCTCTCAGAGAGTCAAAATCTTAAGGTGCTAAAATATGTTGATTTGTCATATCCATGTTTCACTGATCAAATGCAATACCGGTATGTTGATACGCTCTTCTTTTCTTTTCTTTTTTTTGGGGTGATGGAAGGGGTAATTTTGATTCCTTTAATTTCATTTCTGCAAATGATTACCAGGCATAACAAAATGGATTCAATAACGATCAGAGCCTGTCAATTAGTTCAGATGTAGAAAATACTATTGCCCTGGTAGTGGAATTGGCTATTACCATTTGAACTTTACTGATGTTAGGTCTTAACATCTCCTCCATTTGCCCTGTATTTTGACCTGCAACATACTGCTGCATCAACAAAGCTTCCTCCTCTGCCTAAACACGATAAAACAACAACTCAATTCCTTTAGGGAAAAAATTATAAAAGCTACAAATTAACAGTAAAAGGGAAAGATTACTAGCAACAGTCGAGCGAGTTCCTCGTCCAATTTCAATGTCTCGGCATCATTACCCAATCCCTCAGCTGATGTCTCGTCTTTTTGTCCTTCCTCCTTCTCTTCTGCATCTTCATCGACTGAAACCAGCTTGAGCTTCTCCGTTACGGTGAGGAGATCGGAGTCTTCAGAGACGATTTGATCATTCTCACCTCCTAAGATCTATTGAAGTAATCAAAATCAACTACTAACAACACGATCACAATCAATTGTGCCCAGAAATAAACCGAATTGAGGGGTACCCTCTGCTTGTCAGGAGGAATTTCGGTGAGAGAGAAGAGCTGCCACCTGAAAACCTGAAAAAAAAAAAAAGGAAACAAAACTGTCAGCAACCGACGAGCTCCGAACAGGAAATCGATTCTTCAATTCATCAAACATAAGAGACCTCGAGGCCATTGTCAGTATCGTAGTCGACATCGAAATCGGCGTCATTATGGCGGACCTGAAACCGCCGAGCAACCATCTCTCTCTGTTCTCGGATCCCTCTCGCTTCTCAGGGCTCACTGCTTCCGACAGATCAGAGAAGAGAAAAACTCATCAACTACAGAAGAAACCCTTGTCCCGTCCGAGCATCCGGGGTCGTCATTGGAGCCGACTTTCACCCCACAATATATATATGTATACATATTTGCGTACATAAATATGGCGTCGAACCGGTTAACAGAACCGGAAATGGAACCCAAATGATGAGCAAATAAGCCGCCGGCCTTTCTCGAGAGAGACACTTACCGAGGAAGGAAAATCGACAAATATCTTTAACGAGTAAATATTAATTTGGTATTAAAAAAAATAAAACAAACTCCTCACTTTTTTAAGATGAAGAATTACTTGGATATTGCCTTTTTTTTTTCTTTTTTACGGTACATATTTTATATGGATAAAATATATTTTATAACGAATTTTAATATTTATCAATTTTTTATTTAACTATTATGCTCTATCTTGCCTTTTATATGATATTATTCTACACAATGAAGACTGTGGGCGGGTCGAAGCAGGCAAGTGGCAGCGAGTATTTAGGAGCTTTACCAACCTTCTATGGGCACATTTCTTGGGAGACAAGCTTGTCGTGGGGACCGCACGGTCCGACAACCGTACAAAGGGATGACTTCCAGGCAAACACGCCGAATGGGGACGGGACACCTGCAATACACTTATACAGACACGGCAAGAAAACCACAAGGAAATTGCTAGAGATAAATGCAACCACGTCAGAAAAGTTGGGCATTCTTATGTCAGCCAAAAAATGTATTAAGCGAAACTAAGGATCACACGGACAGGATACAATGACCCGATAGCATCGCGAAATAAGAGTGGTTCGAGTTCAGAATGACGAGTCGTAGGACTGCATTGCTTATCATTAGCATAAAAAAAAATTGTATAGCTTATTCCATTATCTGATCTCTCGGATTGAAAACTTTCGAAGCATTGAGGACATTCAAACATAGTTTTAAAAACTGAGCCGGACCAGCCGGTTGGATAAGGAATCTGTCACTCACCCGGTCCAGTTCTCAGAATTAACCAAATTACATTTTAAATACGGTCAACTCTAATTGAACCGGCTAATTTTTTATCGGACCAGTAAACCCAATTGAACTGGTGAAAAAACCGATCGACTTAAATTTAAAAAAACAAAACATAGTATAGTGTTCCTATTTTATTTTAGTATACCTATATTTATATTTATGGTGAACTTGAGATTAATATAATTGTTATATTAATGATTTTTGTTATAAATTATTGTATTATGTCAATTTATTGATAATATTATTTATTAAATATGCAATTCGACCCGTTGAATCTCTAGTTCAACCCACGAACCCATGCAATGACCGGTTCCCAACCCGATTCAGATTTAAAAACTATGCTTTTCATATTCTAAGCCTTTGGTCCGGTTCACGCTAGCTAGCCATGCTCTCGTAGGACCTGCTGCCAGCCACCTCGCTGCCGAGAGGCATAGATAGCATCAGGAATGTCTTTCAAGTGCTCTTCCGTTCAATTTCAACCCCTCGCTGAAGGATTCTGCTGCTGTGAAATGGAAATAGACTTCAAAAAGATCAAATATTGAGTTGTACCTTGAGTCCCCGAGTCCCGATCCAGTTCCACCCTTAGCGCGTAAGATTTGAATAAATTAAGAGTGACGTGGTCGTCACATGAGTACTCTAATATAAGGAACATTTTATCTAACTTATCATACTATTGTTATGAGCACTTTAGGCTTTGAATGTGAAGTTTTATAATTGGTGGTTACACGCTTGATTGTGCCTCATTGAAGCTATTCCATGGTTCAGAATCAGGTCTAGTGAATCTCAACTAGAGGTCTGCCATATCCTAAAACAAATATACCAAGCCACTGGCAAGTCGGTATAGATACTGGCATTTAGTATATTTATCGGCTGGACAACTATGTCGTACAACATGCGTGAGATTATACATCTACCTACACATGAAGTCGATTGTATGGGGTTATAGTTATAGTGATCAGTAACTGAGCTGTGAATCTATTCAGTTAATTTTTGTCAGATTTTTTTTCATCTCATTGTTGCAGTGGAAAGGGTTTGATATATCTGCTTGCTATAATGATGTGACGTGGGTTGATTTTTCATTGGTGAAGAGCTTATTACTTGTGATTGAATTCGTACGGTAAATGATGTATTTTATTAGCAAACTGGGTGCCTTTGGGGGCAATTTCTTTCTATTGCACACTGTGATCTTAAGATACCACCTTATATTGTGGTTGCATGCGGGTTACATGGTTTTGTCGATTGGGAATTATAAGTGACCATAAATTCTTCGCCTTGTTAATGTTGTACGCGAGAATAAACTGTCACTTGACCTGGTTGACTTTGCAGGCATTGAGCCGTGGATTACTTTTTTCCCAGCAGAGACATTAAGTCATATTAGCCAGTCAATGCGCCGATCCCATTCTCCTCTGAGGAGATGTTCATAGCTCGACAGCCTTGTTTTCCTTGGTCAATGGATTCGATTCATATAAATATCAAATTTGTGTCTACACATGGACCAATGAATAAAAAAAATAGAGAGAGAAAAGTCAAGAGGAGGATAATGAGAAGCCGATGTGGGCAGGCGCAAGCAGGTACCTGACCTCAGAAACTTCCGTCAGGGGACTCAGAGGTTCCCAGTCCACGATGTCGTCTCCAACGGATGACACAGAAGTACTCATGTGAAGTCGAGTGTTCTCGAACCTCGAAGCCACAGCGAACAAGCGACGAGGACTCGCCCCTACTAGTGTTCTTCCCCCCAGTTTCACTATCATCACGATTCACGGAGGTGATTGTCATCATCCAAGGTGTTCTATCTTACATGGCAAAAAGAAAGTTATACCTGCATGCGTACAAACATCAGAACGACAATGAAAGAGCACTGCTGCAATTTGTGTCCGCATTTCGAGCACGGTGAAAACACTCAAATCGGAGCATTACAGCCTACACAGGGCAGGTCAAGTTGTAGAACACAGTGAATAGAAGTGAGTTGGTAGGTGGAGAAGAAAAGTTACTTTTAAAATGTAAAATAAAATAAAGAAAGAGAAGATTAGTGAAAACGTATAAATTCCAATAGTAAAGTTTATTATAATCTGAGATTAAGTCGAGACCTACACCTCAAGTCCACCGTACTTCCCATCCAAATCTCAACTTCAGCCTCTTGAGATTTTCATCCCGTCCCCTCCAGAAAACTGGACTTTCGGCCAGAAGACCAGAGTGGATTCTCATGACACGACCTCGCCTGGTCGAACAGATGATCAATCCAGTCGGTAATTCTCCTAATCTCGTTGGTGTTCTCGCCTTTTCTATATAGGAGTAAGAATTGACTACAACCGGTTTTGCTCGTCTGCGAGGAGACGTAACAGTGATCAGTTCCCATCATGGACGAGGGAAAACTTTTCGAGCCCAGTGCGAGATATGAGATCTCAGAGTTATGAGAAGATGAAATGTAAAAATAAGGATCACCAAAGTAAAGTGGCATGATACTTTTATTGCAATTCGACTTCAAAGAAGCGGAAGCAATGACTGAACTATGAATAAACAGCACGCATAACAACTGCCGTTCCTTCAGGTTTTCACTCATCTCCAATAACAATTGGTAAGGATAGAATCGTATTATAACCTGATAAAATTACGCAGAGAGTCATCAGGGTTCATCTGCTACTTCAGTGCGGTCTGTTCTCAACTGCCCTCCTGCATACAGGTCGATGCTACCGACTTGCAGCCTTGGATTTGACTGAGTGTCCCTTGCAGCTAGAAACATAAACCTGCCGTTCATAAACCTTTGCAATTACACCCCCAGATTCATCCTGGCATCTCTGCAGAGGAGCCAAAGTGGTTTTGAGAGAGTACCTGAAAGCATTGGATTGAAAACCTCTCGATTTGATCATGAACGTTATCCGTTGGAACCGACTTTCAAAGAGTTGAGAGGTTTGCCTGTCCAAAACATGCCAGCTGGCACCACCATCGTTGCTTCCCTCAACAACCCTGAACCCATCAAGGACTTGATCACAAAATACGCATATGGGGACTAGCATTTCGATTATAAATATGTAGAGTGAATAATAGTATATATTACAGGAAGCAATGGAATTCTTGCAAAACGGGTTCATGTATCTACGTCACTATCTTATCAAGACCATATATATTATTACAATTTATGAGTGGGAAAACCTACCAATCCTTTGGATCTCTCTCTGGAACATCATTAGCAGACACCAGCTCATATGCCATGAGTTCCTTCTTCTGGTTTTCAGGCAATTTATAGATGAGCCAACAACCTGGAAAACAGGAAAAGAACATATGAAGAGACCTTAAATTTCATTTAGATCAACGATGATATGCATGCATTGACAAAAGAAAAGTTAGCTACTGTTGGCAATCAACCACTAACAATTATCATCTATTTATTCAATGATCTCTCCGAAAATGGAAAAGGGTAGCCTATATTACAAATAAAAAGAACAGCAAATCAGAAAAAGAGAGCTGCTTCCTCATTCGGTTACAGTTAGCACCTTTTGCCCCATTAGGTTCTTCCCACTTGGTTTCACAAGTTCCATCAAATGCTGATGTGACCTGAAATATATGAAATGGAGATTCAAAACTACCACTGAAAGGGAAGAAATTTCCACAATGCGAAATTGAATAACCGGCAAGATTGCAACTTACAATTCCAAGAGGGATTTCCTCGCCACTAGCAAGTACTGAACCAGAATGGATTCTATTCTCCTTAATCAATGGAAATGATAGAACATCCTTATTAAAACTTTCCTTCTTTTTAAGGTTATCGATTGTATCCTTCAATGCATCCAAAGCTACAGGCAGTGCTAACGAGGTTCTTACAGGATCACCAGACAAACATATCTCAATCTCCCCATCAATTTTGTCTAACTTAAGATAGAGAGAATTGAGTAAGTCACCAAAAGAAGGCAGCAGCTCATTCACAAGTGATGCCTGGCTGGTCGGTATGGAATGAAGGGGAACTCTCCTGGTTTTGAAATGCAAACTTCTCAACTTCATCAATAATTGCCTAAAATTATTCAATACTTCAACAGCCGCAGATTGAGAAACTGATTTCTCAGCAAAATGAGAGAGGAGAGGAGAGAATCCACTGTAAATCCTCGTCACATGCTCGTCCGTGCAAGTACGAACTGGGCATGAAGAACAGCTCAGGGAGCTATTATTCTCTCCAGGACCAATTTCTGCTCTTGATATTCGCCATTGCTTGTCTCCACTTTGCCTTCCAGGCAATGAAACCGAGGGATCATATGAGGAATGTAAATCTCTCTCAAGTGAATCTGCTTCTCTTCTGTCACGATCTTCTAGTGCAGAGATTTCTTGAGATGGGAAACCTCTCCGACATTCTCTAGTCAGCTCACTGAGAAGACCCAGGAGAGCCGATTCTGTGATTAGGGTTCTTTGAGTCAAAACCTGCAAAGAGAACACACCATAGAAAGAAATATCTAGTGTGCATATCTAAAGATCCTCCACAGAGGAGATAGAAATCAAGTTACCTTGTGCCAGTTTCTAGTGTAGCGACTAGTGACATCATAAACGCCATCTCTTGCAAGACCAAATGCATAGTTCAGGTTTTTCTTCCACCTGATCAGGTAAAACCAAAATAAAATTAGAAAGAGACCGGTTTCTCCACCATGAAGAAGCAGATACAACAGAAATCGGCCTATGAGAATAGCAAGAAATGGAGGTTACCCTTTTTCATATAACAGAGGTTCGTCATACACTGCCTCACAAGGATCAAGGTGCATCCATCTATATCATGCACATGAGGAAATGTTTATGAGACAAAAAAAGGGACAGGAAGAATCTGCAATAGAAGGATGAGACCAGTAGATTAGAATGACAGTTACCTTCCCAAATATTCTGAGAAGCACTCTGTCCAGACGTGATCAGTAAAATCCAAAACCTGGAGATGACTATGGGTGAGAGAAATAACATCCAACTTGTTTGAGGCCTCAAATTACTAAAGATGATATATTATTAAATGCTCTTAGTGTGGGTTCCACAAAGCAGGAAAGGACTAACCAGACGGGAGTCATAACCAAAAGCTCTGCAATATAATGTAAAGCAGTTAGCCCACTCCCCACAGCGGCCTCTTCTAGTTTCCAAGAGCTATGCAAAGTGAAAGAAGTTTGTCAAAATATGGAAGATGAAATCATAACAAGAATTAAAATGATATCAATTTTCAGACTATTGAGAAAACCAACCTTCAATGGATCATTGTATCTGGGAAATCTGGTCGTTCTTGAGCAATACCTACAGCTGAAGTTGAGAACATACAAGTCATGGTCCCATAAAGAAAGTATAACCACTAATTTTCATATCATAGATTAGGAAACGGAAATAAAAAATAGGACAGCAGGATGAAGTATGTAGCAGGAAGAAACCATGTTTTCCTACCTATACAGCTCAACTCGAGAAGCACCATACTGATGCTCTAAAGGGAGTGAAAAGCCCATGCCTTGATATATTGTTTCACCACCACAGCTTTCACAAGGAGGGGCATTGACCCATCTACAGCAGCAAAAAATTGCACAGCCATGCGTGTAGAGCTCAACTTTATAGAGAGAGATATTCCAAATGGAACTGAATCACTAGAACTTTTCATGCACACTCATTCATTCAAGTCGATTGAGTAATCACAGAACCTGAAGGATTTTTTGAACCAGTAAAGAAGCTGTATCAAGAAAGCATGGTCCTGTTCAGCTTTCGATGGTTTGAAGTTCCCTGCCTAAACAAATTCAATCAAGTTATCAAGCCACCTCAGTTGCATCAAGCATGCTAATTTAAAGCAAAAATCCTGTCTATGATCTCTCACCCTGGCCAGAGATACCAATGCCTTCTCTTCGAGCTCTTCCAAAGGAACCGTCTTTCGAGCTGCTTCTTGGCACAAAGGATCCTCGTACTATACCAATAAAACTTCAGTTAGTTATCCAATATCATGATGCTCTCAGAGAGTGAAAATCTTAAGGGGTGCTAAAATATGTTGATTTGTCATATACATGTTTCACTGATCAAGTGCAATACCACTATGCTGATATGCTTTCTTTCTTTCTTTCTTTCTTTCTTTCTTTCTTTTTTTGGGTGATGGATGGGGAAATTTTGATTCCTTTAATTTCATTTCAGTAAATGATTAGCAGGCATAACAAAATGGATTCAATAATGATCAGAGCGTGTCATTTATTTCAGATGTAGAAAATAATATTGCCCTGGAAGTGGAATTGGTCATTACCTTTTGAACATTACTGATGTAAGATCTTAGCCTTCCCTCCACTTGCCCTGTATTTCGACCTGCAACATCCTGCTGCATCAACGAAACTTTCTCCTCTGCCTAAACACAATAAAACAACAACTCAATTCCTTTGGAAAAAAAAAATTATAAAAGCTACAAATTAACAGTAAAAGGGAAAGATTACTACCGAGTGTCCAGCGAGTTCCTCGTCCGATTTCAATGTCTCAGCATCATTACCCAACACTTCAGCTGATGTCTCGTCTGTTTGTTCTTCCACCATCTTCTCTGCTTCTTCATCGACCGAAACCAGCTTGAGCTTCTCCGTTATGATGAGGAGATCGGAATCCTCGGATAAGATTTGATCATTCTCACCTCCTAAGATCTATTGAAGTAATCAAAATCAACTACTGAGAACACACACAGACAATTTGAGCCCAGAAATAAACTGAACTGAGGGTACCTTATGCATGTCAGGAGGAACTTCGGCGAGAGAGAGGGGCTGCAATCAGAAAACCTTTACAACAAAAAGGGAAACAAAACTGGCAGCAAGCGACGAACTCTGAACAGGAAATCGATTCCTTTCATTCATCAAAGATAAGCGACCTCGAGGCCATCGTCGGTGTTTTGGTCAATTTAGTCGAGGGTCTGATCTGTAAATAAAGATAAAAGAAAGAAAAGGTCTAAAGGAGGGTCTTGTTTGTAATGTAACAAGTGAAGAGATTAAGGGAGTTGATTGTAAACCGGTGGTTCTTGTCATTTCAAGCCTCTGCCGGGATTAAAACTCTTGTCAGAGAGCCCAGTGAGAGGGTTACGAGTATGAATAAATGGATAGTTTTCCTCCCATCACTCGTGCCTTCTTCTTCCTCTTCTCCCTCGACTCCTCCTCTTCTCCCTCTTGATTCTTTTGCTTCTCTTCTGAATCAGCCCCGTGGCTAAATTTCTAATGTGGCCAAGCTTATCTCCAGGTAAGTGGCTGCTCGATTCGCAAAGGTCCTCGGTACAGACATTGAGAATCCCATTTGCATCACTGAAGATTCTGCTGTGAGATGGAAATGGGCTTCTCAAAGATCAAATATTGAGCTTTACCGCCAGTCTTGAGGTTCACCCTCGGCGTCCCCACCTTCTTCTCCACTTCCATTTTCTCTACTCTTCTCCCTCGATGCTCCCCCGCATGTATCTAACAAGTGTCTGGTCGCACCCACCAAACAACCAGCCCATGATGAAGAACTTTCTTAGCTCAACTCTCAAGTTTCAGGCCGAGCCAGAGGAAAGAAAGGTCAAAGATTTGCTTATCCTTCCTGTTTCGAAACGGACAATTGAGAAAAATGCTCGCGCGATCAATCTCTACTGCCCCCACAACACTAGATATCAAGGCACCAACCGAGGAAAAATCGTATGACATGCTCAAGATTGCCGGTTAGGTATTTGGTGAAATTGAGCATTTGGTATGGCAGGAAATGATCTACTCGCTGTTTTTCACCTTGTAGGTCGTTCTAAACAATGTATTGAATATTCGTTAAAATTGTAAAATAAAATAAAATAAAAGGTGTTTATGTAATGTTTTAATTTTTTTGTGTTATAATAAATATGATATTGTTGTATATAATAAATACTTTTTAAAATCATTTTAAAAACTATAACATAATTCTACGGGAAGAAAATGATTTTAGGAATTACTTAATTTAAGTATTTGATGGGATATAAAGATTTTATTCATAATAGTTGTAATATTTTAACTTATATAATCTGAAAAATTATAATATAATTGTAATAAAAATATTAGAATCTACCCCACTAAGAGTTGATGATTGTACCCTGCAGGAACTTTACTCTAATGGATTATTTGAAAAACATTTTATTACATTCGAAAAAAAAATTTACAAAAGGTTTTTTTCTCCTAGCGATTGACCTATTTATCAGTATATACAATCTTTGAAGAATGATATTAATGTATAGAAAAGTCTAATTGATATATAGAAAAATGAAATTAATATATAGGAAGATGGAATTAATGTGTACAAAATACAATTGATGTTGAAATGGATGAAATTGATGTTCAAAATTTTTTTAAAAATAAAAATAATAAAAAGACTGAATTGATGTACAGTGCAGTGCAAAGAACAATTAGTCTATTTTCTCTTTTATTCATGCTCTTTAAGCTCATTATTACAGTTCTAATCATAGTTTTTAAAATCGGACCGGGTCGGCTGGTTCGACCGGGAACCGGCCACTCACCCGGTCCGGTTCTCACAAAAAATTCAATTATTTAAATGATATCAAATCCAATTAAACTGGACGGTTCTCACTTGAATCAATAAATCTAATTAAACTGATGAGAAAACTGGTTAATTTAAAAATAAAAATAAAAATATATTATAATATACTTATTTTATTTTACTAGACTTATATTTATATTTTATGTTGAATTTGAGATTAACATTATAATTATATTAATGATTTTGAGTATAAATCATAATTAAATTATAATATTATATCACTTTATTGAAATATTATATTATTAATATTATTTATTAAACATGCGGTTCAACCCATTGAACTCCGGCTGACCCATGGACTCATGAACCCATACCTTGACCGGTTCCCAGCCCGGTCCGGTTTTAAAAACTATGGTTCTAATGCTCTAGCAAAAAAGAATACATCTCTTCCCTCGCCAAAACGTTTTACAGCAAACAGAAAGAAGGCTACCAGTAAAACATAATGACGCGAGCAGGTACGTAACCTCGGAAACTTCCGTCAAGGAACTCAGTTTCCCAGTTCATGATGTCGTCTCCTGCAGATGACGCAGAAGTTCTCGTGCGAAGCCGAGTGCTGTCGAACCTCGAACCACAACGAACAAGCGGCGAGGACTCGCCCATTATAGTGCTCTTCCCCCCCCCCCCCCCCAGTTTTACCACCAACACGGAGGCGATTGTCATCATCCAAGGTGTTTATCTTACTTGACAAAAAGAAAGTTAACCCTGCATCTAAACATCGGATGGACCATGAAAGAGCGCTGCTGCATTTTGGGCCTGCATTTCGAGCACGGGGAAAACACTCAAATCGGAGCATTACAGCCAATAGGGCATGTCAAGTCGTAGAACATGTGAATGGAAATTGGAAGGTAGAGAAGAAAAGTTATTTTTAAAAAAATAAAGAAAAAAAAAAGATTAGTGAAAACGTATAAATTCCAATAGTAAAGTTTATTATAATTTGAGATTAAGTCAAAACCTACACCTCCAGTCCACTGTCCTCCCAAATCTCAACTTCAGCTTCTTGAGATTTTCATCTCTTCAGAAAACTATACTTCCGACCACAAGACCAGAGCGGATTTTCACGACTCGACCTTGCCTGGTTGAGCAGATGATCGATCCAGTCTGTAATTCTACATAGGAGTAAGAATAGACTACAGCCAGTTTTGCTCGTCTGCGAAGAGACATAACAGTGATCAGTTCCCATCATGGACGAGGGAAAACTTGTCGAACCCAATGCAAGATATGAGATCTTAAAGTTATGAGAAGATGGAATGTAAAAGTAAGGATCACCAAAGTAAAGCGGCATGATACTGCTATTACAATTCGACTTCAAAGAAGCAGAAGCAGTAACTGAACTATGCATAAACAGCACGCATAGTAACTGCTGTTCCTTCAGTTTTCCCTCATCTCCAATAACAGGTTGTAAGGATAGAATCGTATCATAACCTAATAAAATTACTCAGAGAATTGTCAAGGTTCATCTGCCACTTCAGTGTGGCCTGTTCTCAAATGTAAATCTCTCTCGAGTGAATCTGCCCCTCTTCCGTCATGATCTTCTGGTGCAGAGATTTCTTGAGATGAGAAGCTTCGCCGACATTCTCTAGTCAGCATGCTGAGAAGATCCAGCAGAGCTGACTCTGTGATTAGGTTCCTTCGAGTCAAAACCTGCAAAGAGAACACACCATAGAAAGAAATATATAGTGTGCACATCTAAAGATCCTCCACAGAGGAGATAGAAATCATGTTACCTCGTGCCACTTTCTTGTGTAGCGCTTAGTGACATCATAAATGCCATCTCTTGCAAGACCAAATGCATAGTTCAGTTTTTTGCCCCACCTGATCAGGTAAAACCAAAATAAAATAAGAAAGAAACAGATTTCTCTACCACAAAGAAGCAGATACAACAGAAATCGGCCTATGAGAATAGCAAGAAATGGAGGTTACCAGTTCTCATATAACAGAGGTTCGTCATACACTGCCTCACAAGGATCAAGGTGCATCCATCTATATCATGCACATGAGGAACTATTTATGAGACCAAACAAAAGGGACATGAAGAATCTGCAATAGAAGGATGAGACAAGTAGATTAGAAAGAATGACAGTTACCTTCCCAAATATTCTGAGAAGCACTCTGTCCAGACATGATCAGTAAAATCCAAAACCTGGAGATGACTATGGGTGAGAGAAATAACATCTAACTTGTTTGAGGCCTCAAATTACTAAAGATGACATATTATTAAAAGCTGTTAGTATGGGTTCCACAAAGCAGGAAAGGACTAACCAGACGGGAGTCATAACCAAAAGCTCTGCAATATAGTGTAAAGCAGTTAGCCCACTCCCCACAGCGGCCTCTCCTAGTTTCCAAGAGCTATGCAAAGTAAAAGAAGTTCGTCAAAATATGGAAGATGAAATCATAAGAAGAATTAAAACAATATCAATTTTCAGACTACTGAGACAACCAACCTTCAATGGATCATCGTATCTTGGATATCTGGTTGTTCTTGAGCAACACCTACAGCTGAAGTTGAGAACATACAACTCATGGTCCCACAAATAAAGTATAACCATGGATTTTTATATCATAGATTATTGCAAGGGTTTCCTTCCATAACTGAAATAGAAAATAGGATGGCAGAATGAAGTATGCAGCAGAAAAAAACCATTTTTTCCTACCTATGTAGCTCAACTTGAGAAGCGCCATACTGAAGCTCTGAAGGGAATGAATAGCCCATGCCTTGATATACTGTTTCACTACCACAGCTTTCACAAAGAGTAACATCAACCCATCTACAGCAGCAAAAATTTTGCATGGTCATGCACAGAGCTTAACTTTCTAGAGAGACATATTCCAAATGGAACTTAAGCACTAGAACTTTTCATGCACACTCATTCATTCAAGTCGATTGAGTAATCACAGAACCTGAAGGATTTTTTGAACCAGTAAAGAAGCTGTATCAAGAAAGCATGGTCCTGTTCGGCCTTCGATGGTTTGAAGTTCCCCGCCTAAACAATTTGAAGTTATCAAGCCACCTCAGTTGCATCAAGCATGCTAATTTAATGCAAAAATCTTGTCCTCAATCTCTTACCCTGGCCAGAGATACCAACGCCTTCTCTTCGAGCTCTTTCAAAGGAACTGTCCTTCGAGCAGCCTCTTGGCGCTTAGGATCCTCGTACTATACCAATAAAGCTTCAGTTAGTTATCCAATGTCTTTGTTGATTAGCAGGCATGACAAAATGGATTTAATAATGATCAGAGCCCATCAATTAGTTCAGATGTAGAAAATAATATTGCCCTGGAAGTGGAATTGATCATTACCATTTGAACTTTACGGATGTGAGGTCTTAACTTCCCCTCCACTTTCCCTGTATTTTGACCTGCAACATACTGCTGCATCAACAAAGCTTCCTCCTCTGCCTAAACACAATAAAACAACAACTCAATTCCTTTGGGAAAAAAATCATCAAAGCCACAAATTAACAGTAAAAGGGAAAGATTACTACCAAGTGTCGAGCGAGTTCCTCATCCGATTTCAATGTCTCAGCATCATTACCCAACGCCTCAGCTGATGTCTCGTCTTTTTGTCCTTCCACCTTCTCTTCAGCTTCTTCATCGACTGAAACCAGCTTGAGCTTCTCTGTTACGGTGAGGAGATCGGAGTCTTCGGAGACGATTTGATCATTCTCACCTCCTAGGATCTATTGAAGTAATCAAATTCAACTAATAAGAACACAATCACAGACAATTTGTGCCCAGAAATAAACCGAATTGAGGGTACCCTCTGCATGTCAGGAGGAATTTCGGTAAGAGAGAAGAGCTGCAATCTGAAAACCTTAAAAACAAAAAGGGAAACAAAACCGTCAGCAAACGACGAGCTCCGGACAGGAAATCGATTCTTCAATTCATCAAACATAAGAGACCTCGAGGCCATTGTCAGTATCATAGTCGACATCGAAATCGACGTCATTATGGCGGACCTGAAACCTCCGAGCAACCATCTCTCTCTTTTCTCCGATCCCTCTCGCCTCTCAGGGCTCACTGCGTCCGACAGACCAGAGAAGAGAAAATCATCAACTAGAGAAGAGACCCTTGTCCCGTCAAAGCTTCCTCGGTTGTCATTGGAGTTGACTTTGACCCCAAATATATTTTATACATATATATACGTACAGATACATGGCGTCGACCCGGTTAGCAGAACCGGAAACGGAACCCAAATGATGAGCAAACAGGCCGCCCCACCTGTCTTGAGAAAAACACTTACCGAGGAAGGAAAATCAACAAATATCTTTAATGAGTAAATATTAATTTGGTATTAAAAAAATAAAACAAACTCCTCACTTTTTCCTGATGAAAAATTCTTTGGATATTGCTTTTTTTTCTCATCTCTAATGGAGAAAATATTTTTATATATCGATTATATTATTTTTTTAATCTAAGTAGTTAATTATAATTTATTAATATTTTTATTTTTAATAATTTAAAATTTAACATTTATCTATTTTATAGGTAAAAGAATCACAATTTCATAAAAATTGCAGTTGAACATGATTTTTTATCACATTCGATTTGGGTCTCATCACTCTTGACATTAGATTTTAATACAAGTGGTCAAGAATCACACCATTTGATATCATAACCAATGTTATACGTCACGTTTATCAAATCTATCATTTGAAACTATTTCTTTGTAATTTTTTGGGTTATTTTTTATATTTTAATATTTAGTTTTATTACATATTAGTAACGTTCTTATTATTTTTTATATTAAATTTCATCACGAATTGTTAAGGTTTTCATCAATTTGTATTAGATTTTTGGATTCTAAAATAAGTTTCATCAATCTACCATTCAAGCACTTTTTGTGATTATTTTCCACATTTTTATATTAAGTTTTATTACATATTAATGACGCTCTTATCATGTTTAGTATTGAATTTCACCATGGATTACTAAGACTCTCATTAATTGGTATTAAATCTTTGAGTTCTAAAATACCTATCATCAAGTCTTCCATTTATATTAATTAGTCAATATCAATATCAATCATTATATCATTTACCCATTCAGTGTCAATCTCGTGATATAGCCATTTTATAGAGTATCTTGCCTTTTATAGGACATTCAACACAACGAAGATTACGCGGTCCGAAGCAGCTGACAGGCAATGAGTATGTAGGAGCTTTTACCAACCTTCTACCCCGAAGGCTTAGAATTTGAAAGTCCTCACTCAGTGCTCAGGAAGTTTTCAATCCGAGAGATCAACTAATGGAGTAAGCCATACAATTTTTTTTTATGCTAATAGTAAGCAATGTAGAATCCAGGCCAGTGCCAGTCGGGCAGGGGTACATCCCATGCTACTCTCTGCAAGGTTGTCAATCCGAAAATAGATGGCCTTGTTCATATGCAGATTCTCCTTCCAGAATCGAGGGCGATAAAATTAGTCATTCAGTATAATGAAACCGGAAATCAATACCATGCGACCAAGGATAGCCTAAGTTGATTGAGTTTTGCAACTTTTGCACCAAAGACTAAAATGCAAGTCTTGATGTTTTACCCTGTCAAAATGGAAGAGAAGTGCTCTCTCTTCCTTAAAGATGAAAAGTTTCAACAACAGCTCTGCCACCGGAAAAGCCACGACCAAGAGGACTGCAGTGGACAATTCCAATGCCGAGCTCCAGCGTCTCAACAATGTCAGGATAGAAAAATCTCATAATTCCTAATCGGAGCCACAAGATTTAAAATAGAACCATCCACTTAACAAGTGGATATCAAAAAAGGGGCTCCGAATAAGCACTAGGGAGATAAAAGAGAAACTCCCACATGAAACATTTGTGCACTCTGCTAATGAACCTGCATAGAGGGATTATCTCATCTTCGATATCACGAGTCCAGAGGGACCACTCCATTTGAACGGCTATGATCAGATGAACAGCATGTGCCCTCCTCTGATAGTATCAGGACTTGCTTCAGATAAATCATCGTAGTTTATTTCCCCCTCCTCAACAAGTTCCTTAAGTTCTCCCCATATGCATCATCAAAAATACTCATCTCAAGACTTTTCTGATGCATGATTTAACTGTTGCTATAATTGTTGACATAGAAGTATCTACCTTAGCTCTGCAAAGGTCAAAGGATGACTTACTGGGGGATAAAATGTCAAGAATGAGATCGCACAATCTTTACTTGAACCGGTCGTAGGGTGATCCCTAATCTGTCTTGTTTTGCCAAATAAGAAGTTTAATTTAATTGTCAGAAGATCTCATTGCATAAAAATAAAAAGAGTTACAATTGAGAGTTGAGATAAGTGCCGACAATTTCATCTATGGGAACTAATGTGCCTACTCAGTGCTAATAATATAAATCAATGTATTCCACATCAAGATGCTTCAAGCTTGCTTCACAACATGAATGGACATAATCAAGCTTGCTTAACGATCATCTTTGAAGCATCAACTCTCAAAATCCCGAACCTTGTTGCTAGCTGAATTTTCTCGCTTGGTAGTTGTTTCAAGGCCTATGTTAATATAATCACAAATAAAAATACGGTCAAGCAGATCCTTACGCTGGGGCCTCTTCTTATTTTATTATTGCTGTGAACCTCTAGATAACACCTTGACCTAGAATATGATGGAAATACAAACCTTTCCAGCAAGGAGCTCAATGGCGTCGGCTCCATAGACATTAGTAGTATCAAAGAAGGTGAAGCCCTTGCTAAAAGCATCCTTGATTATGGCAATTCCCTCCCCCTTCAGCGACAGGATAGTTGTAGACACTAGGAAGGCCAATGCATCCAAACCCAAGCTTAGATGCCTAAAACAATGTGTAGCAAAGAGCAAGGACAACTGAAGTAAAAATATCAAAGAAGAGCATGCTTTCTATCAGATAAGTATCTGTTTGGGGAAGCTCAATCATGTTCTATTGTGAGATCATAAACGTGGAAGTGAGCCGAATAAAGAAGCAACCTTTATCATGTCCTCACAAACCATAGAAGCTGTCAGACATAGCGATGATAATGACTCAGTAGTACATCAGAGGTCTGAAACGTGCAATTTGCATAAATTCTATCTCAAATTTCGGCCATTACAGACCAGGATAAATGTGTTCAAAATAAGAATATGACTCCACTAATTTCATCTTCATCATGCCGAATATTGCTTGCTCTAGCATTAGGGACACGTTCAACTGGAAATGCTGAAACGTCCTCCGCTAATAGCTCATCTATGGACATCTCTAACTTCTGCAGAAACAGCATATTAATGACGGCACATCGTTTACAAATCGAAGCTGATGACCTTCGCAGTAAGAGTGAAATCCAAACAAATTCCTCCAACAAGGCACGTAGAGGTTCAGAATAGCTAGTCACACCGACGAGAGGGACTAAGCATTTAGCTCAGATTCACTAGAAATGATAGAAACCACCGTCGACCCAACAATCTCGTGCACTTAACAGCCAGACTCACCGAAGATTCTGCCGTGAAATGGAAAGGGGCTTCTAAAAGATCAAATGTTGAGCTTTACCTCCAGTCCCCGAGTCCCGAGTTTCACCCTCGGCGTCCCCACCTTCTTCTCCACTTCCCTTTTCACAGCTCTTCTCCCTCGATTTTCCCCCGCAAGAATCTAACAAGTGTCCGGTCGCACCTGCCAAACAACCAACCCAAGATAAGAACTTTCTTAGTTCAACTCTCTAGCCAGGCCAGAGGAAGGTCAGACATTTGCTTTTTCTTCCTCTTTCGAAATGGACAATCAAGGAAAGTGCTCGCACGATCGATCTCGACGACCCCACAGCGCTGAATATCAGGCACCGAGTGAGGAAATATCGTATGTCGTGGCAAGATTGCTGGCTAGGCAATTCGCGAAATTGAGTGTTTGGTGGGACAGGAAATGGTCTACCTGCGGTGACAAACCGCAATCAGAATTCGTGTTTTTCATCCTGTGGGTCGATCCTTCCGTTCCCAGCAAGGTATTGAATATATTTGTTAAAATTGTAGAAAAAAATTGTACTATTGTAAATATGATATTGATGTATACATTAATTATTTAAAAAATTATCTTAAAAATTGATAATTGATAACAGATAGATGAAATTGATGTTGAAGAAAAAAAGAGACTGAATTGATGTATAGGTGCAGTGCAAAGAACAATTAGTCTAATTTTCTCTTTTATTCATTGCTCATTAAGCTCATTATTACAGTTTTAAGGCGCTAGCAAAAAAATACATCCCTTCCCTCGCCAAACCATTTTACAGCAAACGTAAGAAGGCCACCAGATAATTTCATCACATCCTCTGCCTGCTACATGTGCCGATTTCCCGATATTCGGTTTCATCGAGATGAGCCACAGAATTTTTCACCCACGTGAGATCCTGCACTGTCCACTAATTTCATGCTCTTCCGCTGCTGTCTCTTGGTGGGGTGTCAGCGTGCTTCCACGAACAGCGAAGGGCGCTCTCGAATATCCTGTCACCGGCAACTTCATCGGCTGGCACTGCATCGGAGATCTCCTTCAAGTCCTCGTGCGTGAGCTTCACCTTCAAGGATCCGATGTTGCTGTGGAGGTTCCTTATCTTTGTCGTACCTGTGAAGAAAACATGAGTTGGAAGATGAGATGAGAGGAGCGGCGGGACTGCTTCGGCTTCCCGTGCGTGGGGGAGAACCGGAAATGGAACGCGAGGCAAGGCACTCACCGGGAATAGGAACAACATCATCCCCTTGATGGAGAACCCAAGAAAGGGCGAGTTGAACCGGGCTGCATCCGTGTTTCTCTGCCAATTTCTCCATCCGGGAATAGATGATCTTGTTCTTCTCCAAGTTCTCTCCCTTAAACCTCGGCAGCAATCCCTGAAAAGACACATCCGTATATTTTCATCCATCAGGAACTCATCGGAGGAATTTGAGCCCCCCATGCATCGCACTATTTTTCTTTCTTCCTCATGGTTGAATTATCGGTAACCAAACAACTATTTGGGCCAATCCAACTTACCTTGCTTGCACAATTAAAGGATCAAATTAGTCAACAGTTACATACCAGAAAGCTGCTTGCTGGTATGGCTTCGGTGATCGCCTTTCCACCAAAAAATCCGTTACCGATGGGACAGTACGGAACTATTCCGATCCCGAGCTCCCTGAAATTTCCAATGACAGAAAAAGGAAGAAGACAAATTGTCATTTAAAAGGAATTAACACATCGGCGACAGCTTAGAACTTCCATGAATGTCACAAACTGAAAATTCACCTGCACAGAGGTACAATTTCCTCCTCGATTTCACGGGTCCAGAGAGACCACTCCATCTGAACAGCAGTGACCGGGTGGACAGCGTGAGCTCGTCTTATGGTCTCGGGGCTCGCTTCCGACAAGCCGATGTACTTGATCTTCCCCTCTTCCACAAGCTTCTTCAGTTCCTCCATCTGCACATAATTTTCCCAGCAGAGACATTAGCCATATTAGCCAGTCAATGTGCCAATTCCATTCTCCTCTGAGGAGATGCTCATAGCTCGACAGCCTTACTGTTTCCTCGATGGGGATGGAGGTATCGACCCGGTGCTGATAGTAGAGGTCTATGTAATCCACGTCAAGGCGCTTCAGGCTCGCCTCGCAACATGATCGTACATACTCACCGTCTCCTCTGGCCATGATGTTCCCTTCAAAATCAGCCTTCACGACCCCGAATTTCGTGGCTAACTGGACCTTCTCTCGGGGCAACTTCTTCAACGCCTAGATGGAAAGCATATTTTCGGGATTCATACCAATATCCGAGTGTCGATCAACCTCGAGAAACAACTAAGTGATAGAGGCGTGTCCCGACCCCTCCCAATCAAGATGACTATGAGATTGACATCAGTTAATTATGAAAAGTTATTACCTTTCCCACGAGGATCTCATTCGTCTCGGGCCCATAGACATTGGATGTATCGAAGAACGTCACCCCAATCTTGAAAGCCTCAGTGATAATCGAGATCCCGACATCATCCGGGACGGGATCGTTGTAAACCCCTGTAAGTCCCATGCACCCATACCCCAGTTTCGAGACCTAATTATGATCGGCAAAACACATCAGCAACCACACAATTTATGCAGTGAAGCGGTCACGTCAATGAATCAGAGTGAGTTAGGAAAGCCAGCGCAGAGTACCTCCAGTCCCTGAGTTCCGAGCTTCACTCTGGGAACCTGAATCGACTGATCCTCCGCCATTTTCTTGTTCCTTCTTTCTTTGCCTCACAGTACTGCCCTGCTTTCTTGGTCAGTGGATTCGATTTATATAGTATCAAATTTGTGTCTGCACATGGACCAGTGGATAAAAAAATAGAGAGAAAAAGTCAAGAAGATAGTGAGAGGCTGATGTGGGCAGACGCAAGCAGGTACGTAACCTCAGAAACTTCCGCCAAGGAACAAAGTTTCCCAGCTCAAGATATCGTCTCCTACAGATGACACAGAAGTACTCGGGGGAAGTCAAGTGCTCTCGAACCTCGAAGCCACAACGAACAAGCAACGAGGACTCGCCCTATAAAGCGTTCTTCCCCCAGTTTTACTACCATCACGGAGGCGATTGTTATCATCTAAGTTGTTTATCTTACTTGGCAAAAAGACAGTTATCCCTGCGTATAAACATCGGATTGACCATGAAAGAGCACTGCTGCATTTGGGCCCGCATTTCGAGCGCGGGGAAAACGCTCGAATCGGAGCATTACAGCCAACAGGGCATGTCAAGTTGTGGAACATGTTAGGTGCAGCCTCAACCCACTATCCCTGCCTTCCCCATTTTTTCAGCAAGGGAAAGTGGAAAGCTGGGGAACCCAGAGAAGTTCTCAATGACCAGTGTCAGCAACGCGGTAAAGGCACGATATCATTCATGAACCCAATAGAACTAAAGCTTATCCAGCCTTCCAAACTACACACAGCTTTTAGGAGAAAGGGGATAATGGTTGGATGTTCCCAAATCTGAGAGAAGTTCAAATTTTCATGGTGATTTGATCGGATATTGCTAGATTAAGTGGTTGATAGGGTCATATTTAAATCTTTAAGTACATTAAAATCTTCTTGATTTATATTACCATTATTTTCAATAGTTATATTCAATTATTTAGTAGAACGAATAATAATTCATGAATTTTACCTTACAAATGTAAAGATTTTTCTGAGAAATGCTGTCTAATATCAAACTATGGCAAAGTTTGCAGTTAAATAAACACATCTGGAATAGTCCCGAACACGAAATTCAGAAACGAGTGAAAACAATTGGGGGCATAGACAGATAAGCAATACATCTCTTCACGTTTTGCAGCAAAGATGGTGCCACCAGATAATTCCATGGCATTGTCCGTTTTATTCACTAATAAGCCGTAGCTGAGATGACTCGTCGAGAAAGTCTATTGCTGGAATTTATATGGTTCCCTCCCAGGATGGAAGGGATCAAACTCGGCATGGACCACGAGTTTCATTGCTCATTTCTTGTTGTCTCTCGGCGGGGTGTTAGCATACTTCCAAGAGCACTCGAGGAAGTGACCGAATATCCTGTCACCAGCGATCTCATCGACCGGCACGGCAGCGGAGATCTCCTTTAGGTCCTCTTCCGTGAGCTTCACCCTCAAGGATCCGATGTTGCTCTCGAGATTCTTTATCTTCGTCGTACCTGTGAAGAAACACGAGCTTGAAGATCAGACGAACCGGAAGACAGCTCCAGCTTCCCATACTTTTGTGGACAAGTGGGAAATGGAAGTTCAAGGCATGGTATTCACCAGGAATAGGAACAACATCATCCCCTTGGTGGAGGACCCAGGCAAGGGCAAGTTGAGCCGGGCTGCAATGGTGTTTCTCCGCCAGTTTCTCGACCCGGGAATAGAAAATCTTGTTCTTGTCCAAGTTCTCGCCCTTGAACCTCGGGTGCGATTCCTGAAAGCAGCCGTACACTTTTAGCCATCAGTACTTGTCAGAGGCAGTTTGGTTAAACATATTAGCCCGAACGATTATCTGGGTCGCTCCAACTAATCTTGCTTGCACGGTGGAAAAGAGTAACTGGTGTGACTCTCAATTGGATCATTAGCCTATGATTGCATACCAGAAAGCTGTTTGCTGGAATGGTCTCTGTGATTGCCTTTCCACCGAAAAACCCACGACCGATGGGACTGTATGGAACTATCCCGATCCCGAGCTCCCTGAAAGTTCAGTGACAAAAAATGGAACTGTCATCTACAGGTAGCATATTGGCGAAGCTTAGGATATTGAGCAGTGCAGCAAACTTAGTTCACCTGCAGAGAGGGACAATTTCTTCCTCAATATCCCGAGTCCAGAGAGACCACTCCATCTGAACAGCAGTGATCGGGTGGACGGCATGTGCTCGCTGTATCGTCTCTGGGCTCGCTTCCGACAAGCCAATGTACCTGATCTTCCCCTCTTCCACCAGCTTCTTCAGTTCTTCCATCTGCACAATTTTCCCAGCAGACGTTAGGCAAACTAGCCAGTTCAATTGCAGAGTTCCTTTATTTTCTTGAGAATACTCATACATTCGGCATAATCAATATCACAGCCTTACTGTTTCCTCAATGGGTACGGTGGTGTCGATCCGGTGCTGATAGTAGAGGTCGATGTAGTCCACTCCGAGACGTTTCAGGCTCTCCTCACAACACGATCGAACATATTCGCGGGTTCCTCTGATTATGATATTCCCTTCAAAATCCAGCTTGACGATCCCGAACTTCGTGGCGAGTTGGACCTTCTCTCGGGGCAATTTCTTCAATGCCTGGAAGGAAAGCATATAGCCGTGACACAACCGGATGACCAGGGCATTGCCATCGGCAAACTCTAAAAAACCGTTACCTTTCCAACAAGGATCTCATTCGTCCTGGGCCCGTAGATGTCAGACGTGTCGAAGAAGGTTACTCCGCTCTTGAAAGCCTCGACGATGATGGAAACCCCAACGTCCTCAGGAACTGGAGGATTGTAACTCTGTGTAAGTCCCATGCACCCATATCCCACCTTCGAAACCTGACAAATTTTGATCAGCAAACACATCAGCAACCACACAGTTGTGCAATAAAAAAGGTTCACATTTATGAATCACAGTGAGTGAGGAAAGGCTAAGCTGGGCACCTCAAGCCCCTGAGTTCCAAGCTTCACTCTGGGGATCTGAATCCTCTGATCTTCTGCCATCACCCTCACTTTCTTGCTGGGGATCTGAATCCTCTGATCTTCTGCCGTCAAGCTTACTTTCTTGGTTCTAGGTTATAGCAAATCAGACTTGTGTACATGTATCTATATATATATATGTGTGTGTGTATGTGTACTGCACACCCGCAGGCATGATAAGATATGGAGAAAGACGAAGTTGAGAGGAAGGGGAAGGCTGGCGCGAATACGCAAGCAGGTACGTAAGTTCTGAGGCCCAGGTCTCTTGGTCCCAGTCCATTTACCTCACCGGGTACGTCACACTTCGTCTCTTTTGCTCGGCCTCAGCGTCTCCTTCACCGGCGGCCGGGGGGAAAAAAAAGGGCCCGCGCAGAAAATTAGGAACGGTAATGGGCCCAGTCGGGTGGCTATCTGTGTCATGAACTCCAATGGATGCTCGGCCGACCTGTCGACCAAACCTGACTTGTGAACTGCCATGAGTCACGTCGAGCCCAGTAGCGGCCTGGATCGTGGGGGATAGATCCAACCCGGATCTTTAACCAAAATTATATATATTTAATAAAAAAATATATTTGAATATAATTTAAAATGTAATCTAAATTCAATAAAGTGAATATAAATAAAATTTGCACCGTATCACTAAAGTAAATGAAATAGCATCAACTTTATTAAGATAAAATTACGCAAGCCAAACGCTATACTATTTATTATATTATTTATACTAAAAATATATATGGACCAAATGAAGATGAAAAGAACCGCCCAATTAGCCATGTAAAAAATGGCACGGTCCAAAAGCATAATGTAGGCATAATACGAAAAACTCGTGCATAGGTCAGGATTTTCAGGCTATCAAAGTATATTGAGCCATGTCAGTATGGTACGAAAATAAATTGTGCGACATAAAAGCATAAAAAAATTACAATAAGAAGAAAATTATGATAATTTTTTTGTGTTGATACAATATTTAGATTAATCGATCAATTATATTATATAAAATTTTGTTTTGAAATATTGAATGATTTAAATTTATTGTTTAATTTGGGCTATGTTAGGATGGCCTAAAGCACGGAATATTTGTGGCCGATCTGGGCTTTTCAGGCTAACCAAGATGGTGAACGGTGCTAGTATGGCCAGAAAATTACCGTGTCAGCCCGAGTTGAAGAGTCTACACCCAATCGAATGCATAATTTAAATTTTTATTTTTTTAAAAAACATCATGAATTTTTTTCGTTCGTTTTAGCATGTCAAGAGAGCTTTTCCCTAGTTCAGTAACTTCCCTGAGTGGAAAGCAACCTCAAATTTTGTCTCAATCATACCATTGAGAGGATCCAATTCAAGATGGAAAGTCCAAACTCTTTAGCCAATCAATAGCTTTCTTCAGAGCAAATTCCTCCTCCACTACTTTGAAAATTTTTAAGGGTTTCTTTTTTATGTATGAATACATATTTTTTTCCCGATTATACATACATATATATATATATGATAACATTAGTAAGTACTCATGAAAAAATATCAGTAAGAAAAAGGGAAAAATATTATCAAAAAATTTGGAGAGATTTATCAAAAATAATTGGTATGAATTATGTGCATTGAGAGGGAAGGGGGATAACCATAGTTTAAAAAACCGGATGGAGCCGACTGGTTGGACTAATTCAATTGGAAATCGGCCACTCATCCAGCTCAGTTTTTAAAATTAACCCGATTGTAATTAAAATACAGTCAGTTTTGATTGAATCGACTAGTTTCGGGTGAGATCGGTAAATCAAATTGAACTAGTGAAAAAATCGAGTGACTTAAAATTAAAAAAAATAACTATTATAATATATTTATTTTATTTTACTGTACTTGTATTTATATTTTATATTGAATTTGAATTTTAATGTAATAGTTATATCATGAATTTTTATTATAAATTATTTTTAATTTATGATATTATGTCAATTTATTAATAATATTATACTATTAATATTATTTATTAAATATGTTATTTAACTTATTGAATCCCAGTATGGCGTATGAGTCCACGAACCCATGTCGTGACCAGTTTTTTGTATAGTCCATTTTAAAAACAGCTCAGATAACTTAACTTGAGAAGCCTCTTCCTTCTTTGTTACTTTTCAAAGTCAACAGACATACAATGAGGAAAAACCTATGAGTCCCAAGCAACGGTCCCAGTGTTTCTATGCCCCTTTTGGACAGTTTGGTTTGGTCAAAACTGATGTTCACCCAGCAAGCACACAAAACCACACAAGAGATATTATAAATTAAAATAAATAAATAAGAAAAAAAAAGAGAGAGAGAAGAAAAGTCATAAAGTCTTCGTAGGGAGTGTAGAAACTAGAAACCCTATCAAACGTTACCACTAAGACCTGTCCGCATTGGGTGGCCTCGGCTCGGCGTGACAATATTCAATTTGCTTACTCCCTTTTGGAACCACGTCTTTATTCCCACCTGCCCCTATTTACTTTTCACTTCCCGATGCCGTTGTTCCGATGTGCAACGCCCAATATTCCAGAACTCAACAGTAATTCTCATAAGAGAACTTGTATTTCATTATCTCCGATAAGACCAGCAATGCTCGACCAAACGGTTTAGACTGATGATGTATAGAGGGGAGAATGTGATATGAATTCTATGTGAATCCATATAGGATTTCCGCCATCCGAGATGGCTCCTTATATATATTGTATTTGCCAGTTGGGGACATGTCTCCCGCGCGTTTCAACCCACGATGTCACTCGAGACAAAATTATGTGCCACCTTAGTCAAACGAGACAAAAGTGACGAGGGCATTGGAACTAGTAAAAGTGATCGATCGAGGAGCAGGTCTTGAGATTCCTCTCTCCGTCTTCGTCTCCTCCATTTTATCCCTCACAATCGATCCATCTATCAATGGCCATCCTTATGCCACAGAACAGCCACCAGAAAGAGAGAGAGAGAGAGAGAGACCCAGATGGGAAGTCGAGGACCAGAGAGCTCGACGAGCATAGAACCAGCTAGGGTTTCGCCTCGTCTTGATGGTTCCCGTGCACCAGCGGCAGCTGAAGCTGCCAGCATGATCTGAGTTCTCTCCTCTCTTCCCTGGTCATAGCCGAGAAAGTCTAGATCATCTTGGCAGTTTCACCTCCTGATGGTAAGCACGATGAATATGTCTGCGGAAACCTTCCATCTTGAAAGTCTAGCTCAAGAAGATCGAGTTGCATCAATATACTCAAAAAAAAAAAAAGTCGGTAATTAAAGCTACTCCCTTTTTTTTTACCGCTTCCCGAGCGTCGGTCTCTAGTCCATAAATCTTACTAGTTTTACTTCCCCGCTGTTTCTAGTTTAATAATTTCTTGCCTAGATAGGATGCCATCGAGCCACTTTGGCACTGGTCAAATCTCCTCTATCCGCAATGAAATATTGTTTTACATAGATACGGATAGCCTAGTAAGTACAAATTCGATCATAAATGAATATCTTGAAGAAACAGCTTAGGTTTGGCCGTCTATGTTTAATGACCGACTCATATTTCGAATCGGAAAATTTCACACTGCTCGTTGGTGATGATTATTGATGATCTGGCTGCTGGAGCTACAGGTAGTCGACCCAAGCAGGCAATTAATGGATCTTCTTCGCATGTATTTGTTCTGCAAGTTCTGATGATGCTCTGAAGAGAGGCATAATAATATACATGCACACAGAGAAAAGCATACAAATAGCTCCTTCTCCATAGCTGGTCATCGCTCAAGGTCAAGTCAAAAGTTCCTGAGACCACGCGCTGTCCCCGTCTATTCACGAAGACTGGTCGGAGGTCTTCCTTCGGATGTCGAGTTAACCGAACACTTTGTCTTTCTTAACTAGACAAGCATGGCCGGGTCGTTTGATAAGACCCCCATCTCACTGGACTCCTTTTCTTATTGCATATCCCTTTCCAAGTATACTGTTTCTTTGCATTTATACTTATGTGCATCAGTTAATATTCTGTGTGTGTGTGTGTGTGTTCAGTACATTTCTTCTTCAATTGGGACTAATGAAACCCTTTTGATTTTCGAAATAAACCCTAAGAGATTATTTTGTTGCATTATATATAGGAAATTACCCATCAAAATACAGATCGGCTGTGGCCACAAATCTGAGGAATCTCTGCATTATATATAACTAGTGAGGTACCAGTTGATCTTGATCTCACCGTATTTCGGAAGACAGAGAAATCAAATTTATCACCACAATATGAAACTGGCTTTGTCATGGTGCATGCGACTGTCTATGAGTTTACATATCCACGAGTTGCTTTTGGTCAATCACAATGTCATCTCAATCATACTCATTATAAGGAAAAATGAGTAAGAGTTTTTTCTTTCTCGGCGCAAAGAAGAGTGTCTTCGTTTCCCTTCCAATATTGTACGAGTTCGTGAGAGTAATCAACCATCTTCGGCGTCTTACCCGTATTTGCTAGGCAGAATCCTACAAAACTTGTAAACACGACACATTAGCTGATCGATAGACAAAATTGTCCCCGATACAAGCATCTTCAAGCTTATCGAGCCCCATAAACATGTGCCATGTCTGCTGAGTTCGAGCTGATATATTACAATCCGAGCCTGAGAAATGGCGCTCGAGTTCTTTTCCATAGTCAGCATGGCAATGGAGCAACTGGCTTAAAGTCTTGCTATGAAGGAATAAGATCCGTCGTAGCAACATTCGCTAGGTTATATGCATTGAAAATGCCCCGGAGATAACACTGCACTGAAAGGAGATGCCAATTCAATTTCTTTCAGAATACACAGCAAATTCTGATGCTAGTCACCTGTCTTATTGATTATCTGTTTCGGTTTGGAGTGTCATGATTCCTTATTTGATTGATCAGAGTCAAACCTGGGATTATTCAGAATCACTGAGCTCAAAATTTCAAGCGGCGTACACTAGAAATGAAAGACCTTTCAAGTCCTCATCTCATCGAGGGAGTCCAAATTTCGGAGTTATTACCATAGTGGGCATAAAATATTCTAGGTCGAATAATAATCACCACAATGTCCCAACATCTCTGGTTTGTGGGCCGAGGCCCATTAAGCGGCCCAACAGTGGAACGAAATGCAACCACCGCCGTTGGGACGTAACGGAGAGCTTGGTAGACGGCGCCGTCACCGTCACCGTCTACAAACTTAACGTCCAGTGACTCCAGTCACCATCTCCGCCGTTTAGTCTACCGTTTCCCCTAGATGTTCTTCTGCACAGACGACCTTGACAAAACAGTGGCTCTGATCCGATGCGGAATGCTGCTGCTTATGGGTCCCTCTTAGCCAACAAAAAGCTTCCATGGTACCGCCGTCGTTGAACAGGTCCAGGTTCTCTCTCTGAAGTCAAGTGGCTATTTTTTTTAATTGCTTGTGAATTCCGATAATTATTCTGGTCCTGTAATTTATTCATGGGGAGCTGGTTTGTCTGACTTTTGTACGATTAAAAAAAACGATTTTGTTTCAGTTTTATCTATTATTGGATATGGGGTCGGATTTGAGAGTGCTGGCTCATCAGACCATTACTACCACATACTGGTGAGAAGTTGGTGGCGGAAAGAATAGATTGAATCTGTGAAGCTTGTGTAACTGTTTCCAGTTTAACAGATTCTTCATTGAAAGAATTGACTCATGGTATAGAAATTTTTTGTTTCACCGCTGTGAGATGTAAATGATTGAGCTGGGAGCATACTGAGACAAGGTTTCTCTAAATTCGAATGGTAAGGCTTGGGTTCAGACTACTGGGTCTGTCCAGAGCAGCTTGTGGGATAATCTGATGGTGTCAAACCACATGTCCTAGGGTTTTGGAGAATATAACTGTGTCATTGCCACTATAGGATTCAGCATTAGTTAATGAGTCGAGAAACTTACAAAATGCTCAAGTTGGGCTTTGATTTGATATAGTGAAGAACAAGTAAGAAAGAGCTAATTTTTAATCCAGGGCAATGGATTTTGTCATTTGGAATTTGAGGAAGAATCCTCCCTATGTGGAGCGGACTTGTGAAGTTTAGGGGGGAGTCAACGTGGAAAAAAGTGAATGCTCTAAGCTCAAGCGTTATTGGGGTTCGACACAGCAAGTTCACCATATATTTCGGGAGTTAGAAGTGAGCGATTGTCCTCTTATCCTTGCCTTTAGCTGAGCCGTCTTTCTATTCTCTGGTATCATATAAACATTACCCAGAAGAATCTGCTTTGCTGTTATGTGACATCCAACTAGAGCCTTGAGGTGGGCGCTGTTATGATTTCTAGAAATGTCTACCTGGATTAGTTTCTTTCCTATTTTTCCTTCAAACCATGTTCTACTACTATTTCTGAAACCAAACTTAGTGGACAATGGCTTGCATCACGGAGCCATGGCAAAATCACTGGTTCAAATCTGTGACTTGTTTGTATAACCAACCAATAAGGAAATTGAATGAGTAAATTACCACCGCAATTCATGGAAAAATATTTCTATCTATTGCAATATACAGTAATGCAGGCCAGTAGTATAACACATAAAGGCATCTAGACTCTGCTTGCTTTCATCAACCGTTTTCAGTAAGAACACTTGTTTTCGACTATTTGAAGTTTAGATGGAGCAGATATTGCAATCATTTCCCAAATTTGTACTGTGGTGAATATCCTTTTATACAAGAGATGGACAATCGATTGTTCTTTCAAGCAAGTGTTGTTTTTTGATCTGTGGAGAAGGAGCACTGAGGACAGACCATATGCTGTTTGCTTCATATTCTATGTTCTCTTTAGTTTGCAAGAGAATGCCCCTTGAGAGAGTAGTAAAGATGACTCGTCATAGCATCTAGGTCCATGATGCACTACACTGCAAAGTATTTTTCTTGGAACTTTCTCTCATGATAAGATTCATCCTTTTCATCCAAAGTAAAAGCACTTCACACCTCTTTATTTTGGCACACTTTTCTCTCCTTTTCGAGCTTCATCTTTTGGATTTAATTGTTCATATAGATTAGAAGGAAGGTTTTAGTTTGCACCTGTCTATAAATTACATGTGTTACATGTTGCAGAATCTGAAATTCTACAGTAGATTCAACGAATGGTAGAATATGTGAAGCTTCATTTCACATCTAGTGGTGGCGCATGCAGACAGTCACTTTAAGGTCCAGCATGATTGACGTCTTTCTTGGTTTTATAGGAGAAGACAAATTATTCGTTATCCATGTAATAGGCAAATGATTTAGGTTGTCTTCCACAGGGATTTAGAATGCCACATGAACCCTCAGGTATGTAAACCCTAAGGACCCTCAGATTTATGAAGCTGAATTCTTTTTGTGTCATGTGCAGAGACTTTGGAAATAAAAATTACTGAAGCCAAAAAGGATTAAAAGATTGACTGGGTGCTCATGCGAATTTAGATGAATGACTACTTGATTCCTAGGAGTCCTAATATTTGTTGCTAAACCAAAGAGAAGGATTTATTTGCTAATAGTTTTGAGATTGTGATCTTGTTGGGTTGCCGAAGCATTTGTTCCTCGGGAAGAGAGACCGTATTAAGGAAACTGGAATGCACTTGACAAGCCAACCGATGGGCCAGGAAAGGGATGCTATTCCGATGCATGCAACCCACTGTGCCCAGTCCAGCCTCACCGTGTTTGCGAACCTCTTGAGGAACTCGACCATCACCACCTGGAGAACTATTGTGATGCCAATAATCCCAAGGAACAGCTTATTCTTGTGAAGTCCCACAAAGACGTTCTTCTCCTCAAGCCTCCTGGCGTTGAACTCGTTGAAGACCTGGCAGAAGACAAAGCAGTTGAAGATAATCGTGTTCTTGACCTTCTCTTCCACCCCGAAAATGGAGCTCCCCCTAAACTGAAACATTAGAAGGATGGTCACTTGATATAAGGCTTGAGCAATAAGATTCCTCCACATAACAAGGGTTATAAGAGGCTCCGTCCTCCCCACAGGTGGGTGGCCCATGAGATCATTCGTGGGCTGCTCTGTGGCCAGTGCAAGAGCACCCAAAGTATCCATAATCAGGTTGACCCATAATAGTTGGACTGCGGTCAAGGGGACTTGCCCCGAAGATACTGCAGCCACAAAGTTGATCACAAGGGCAGCCACATTTACTGTGAGCTGGAACTGGATAAATTTCTGGATATTACTGTACACGCACCGACCCCACCTGAGTACAGTCACCACTGAGGCAAAGTTATCATCTAGAATGACTATATCGGAGCTTTCTTTTGCTACCTCAGTCCCTTGGATTCCCATGGACAGGCCAATGTCAGCCTCCTTAAGGGCAGGGGCATCATTCGTCCCATCTCCGGTGACGGCAACCACATGACCCTTCTGCTTCAGGGTCTGCACCATCAGGAGCTTATCAAACGGCGAAGATCGGGCCATCACGCAGATCTTATCTACGGCGACTAATCTCTGTTCAGGTGAGAAGTTTCGGAACTCCACGCCTTCAATAATGGCCTCCTCTATCTTTGAATAATCTTTGTCAGAGTCAAGAATCCCACTCTCAATGGCAATTGCCCTCGCTGTGTGGACATTATCTCCGGTGATCATCTTGATGTTCACTCCCGCAGCCTTGCTTGATTGAACTGCTGATCTAACTCCTGGACGGCATGGGTCCTTGAGCCCTGCGATACCCAAAAGCGTCAGTTCAGTGTCCAGCATATGGCTTTCCTTAGCTTGCAGGTCAGCGTCTTCTCTGTGAGCAAATGCGATGCAACGGAGGCCCTTTGCCGCCATTCTCTCAATTATTACCCTGATCTCGGCTCTTGCTCGAGCATCCAGTGTGTGCTTGTCTCCATTCCTGGAATAAAATTGTGAGCACTGTGCCAAAATCATCTCGGCTGCTCCCTTCCAGTGCACATGAATGGGGGACCCTGCACCTTTCTTCATTGATACCCCACTCCTCTTCTTCTCCGAGTTGAATGCCTCGACTTGGATAATGTTACTATCCCGCTTCAGCTCATCCGTCTTCAGGCCCAGCTCAATCACTCCCCAGGAGAGAATTGCTTTCTCCGTCGGGCTTCCTGAAACTTCTGGTGCGGAAGTGGGACGCCCTGGCATATAAATGGTTCCCGTTGTGTTGAGCCCGATACCCACCAGGAGCTGTTGAAGAACACTGGGTGCTATATCACCGTGCTGCACTTGGTCTTTCCCGACCCAGAACTCTGTGACCTTCATCTCATTCAAAGTCAGTGTTCCCGTCTTGTCTGTGCAGATGGTTGTGGCAGATCCCATCGTCTCACACGCAGAGAGCTTCCGGACCATGGCATTATCAGACATCATCCGCTTCATCGAGTAAGCAAGAGTCAGTGTGACTGCCAGAGGCAGACCCTCCGGAATCGCAACCACAACAATAGTCACGGCTGCAGCAACTATCCTCAAGACAGCATTGATCACATCATTTGGCTTTGTCTGACCGCTTCTGAACTCCACACGCCCACTGTCATCACGGGTCTTCCCCAGAAAATACCTGATCATATGCCGAGCATATCAACTTAATATCCTTGGAATATTAATATTAGAGAATAGAATTGCATGATCTGATCTGATATTTTGACAATCTTTCTCATGTTTGGTTTAACTATCCTGAAACTGGTTCTATTCTGCTGGCATGCCCTATTATAGCTATTAAGATATATTTATATATAATCTTGCACAGCTAAATGAGGACGAGGAAGGAGTAGCAATACTACTACTGCTTTATCATATATTTAGCTGAAAAAAATATTGTTACCTTATCATCAGGACTACTAGGACAATCAGGGCAACTGTGAGCCCCACTTTCCCGATGCTTGAGGTGAGTTTGTTGAGTCGGGCCTGCAAGGGAGTTTCCTCGTTCAGGTCACGTGCCACCGAGCTCATCATCTCGCCCCAGCCTGTGCTCATCCCCACGGAGGTCACCACCATTCGGGCATATCCGTCCGTCACCTTTGTCCCAGAGAGCAGGAAAGGGTTCTCAGTACCATTCACCTCCACGTGGTCGCTCTCTCCGGTCATGCTCGACTCGTCAACCTTAAGAGAATGCCCGTCGATGAAGAGCCCATCAGCAGGGATTTGATCCCCGATCTTGAGAAAGACGATTTCGCCCACGAGGACCTCGAAGATCGACATCTTCTGCCTCCTGCCTCCTCGGATGACTTCAACCCTTATGTCACTGCTCACGCTCGAGAGCTTCCGGAATTGCTTGCTCTGCTTGTGGTTGCTGATGGCTGAGACAGCCACGACTAGGAATATTGCTAAGATGATGCTACCTCCATCGTACCAACCATCCTTCAAGCCATGCTGTTTGATACCAAACACCAGAGAGAGGACTGCGCATGCCAGGAGGATCAGTATGGTCATGTCATGGAATGCTTCCAGGACGAACGCGAAGAACCGCTTTGCAGGCGGTTTGGTGTACCTGTTCTCCCCAAAGATGCTCTGTCTACGGGCGAGATCGGTCTCATCATCCCCATTCAAGCCGGTCTCCAGGTCAGTTTTAAGAACCAAAGCGAGCCTACCCACCCCACCAAGCTGTGCCAACGCCTCAAGGCTCTTCTCCCTCACCGTGCGGCTCAGGGATTCTGGGTCGATCTCGGGAAGGGACCCATCAGCTCTCCCATCCTCCTTCGAACATTCACCAGTAGGAGACACGTCGATCGCAACATAGGAGAGGGACCGGAGGAGCCCGATGTTGTTCTCAAGAACCTTCTTGGTGAGGGACTCGAGGACCTTGGTGAAGTAGATGGCAGTGCAGGCCAGGCGTAGCCTTCTCCGGTGGTTCACCCTCGGGGTAGACGATGGGAAGCAAGGTTCTACGACAACGTCCGCCATCTCTCCCGGCTTTCGGAGCCTCAGGGACATCGTAACGCCTGGAAAGAAGGTCAGAGTGCAGGAGTTTTAGATCGACTCAGGAGAATGAGGGGTTTGATGAACAGTGCTTGCGGTGAAAACTGGATGATCCTGCGATGTTGGGTTGCTCATAAATATAGATAGCGTGGTCTGGTAAAATTCCTGGAAGCTTCAGCTTAGCTTCGTCAGACCTCTTTACCGTGTCCTAGAAAATTCAAAGTAATTTCCAGATGGGGTAAATGTTTACTGATTACCATTTATTTCTCGATATGCTGCGAAATTCTGTTCTTCGTATCGAATTTTACCATTGCCGTTTAGAGTTAATTTTGGCAATTTCCGAGAAGTTTCCTTCGTGCCACAGAAAGGAGGGATCCTGAAATTCTGATTCTTGGCAACGGTGGGGGAATTTATTTCTGGGTATATTTTTTTTATTTAAAAAAAAACCCAATTCGAGGTTATCGGATCCGATAAACCCACAAGGTATAAGTTGACGGCCCCGTTCTCGAGCTCTCTCCGGGATCGATTCGTTGAACTGGATTTTTATGAGGATGACTAAATTTTAAAAATAATTAAATCATAATATGTGTTATTAAATGACTTAAAAAATATCGAAAACAATTTAATATATATATATATAATTGGAATATTTTCTATAATCGTGTCTTGTACTGTACGCATCATGCCCGTTCATTCTGACATAATGACCGACGACGGCAATTACATGCATCGACCCAACCAAGAAGCAAGAAGAGCACGATTCATGAACTCCCCAAAATACAATTAATTTCCTACCCAATGGCGCGACTGTAAATGGATCTGGCTACGGAATCATGATAAGCATCCGATGCTGCAGGATTGACAAGTTACACTGACCAATCATGTTGTTTCGATGTACGAATCCGTTCATATTTGGGTTAGTTACATTTGTTCTCCATATAATGCATCTGATTCTCCCTCTCTCTCTCTCTCTTTTCTTTCTCCCCGGCATCCGCAAGACTTCATATCCTTGATGGGACCGTAAGAGCTCTCGCACTCATCTTTACGATCAATAGGTTTCTATAAATATTTTTTTTATTGTAAAGTTCTTTATACCTTTATTTTAATATTATTCTACTATATTTTAATTCATAAATTTCATATATAATAAATATATATATACTTCATATATTCTCGGGCATCACTTGGCGGTGTTACTTTTTAAAAGGTTTGTTACGATGTAAAGAGTGCCTTAAAAATAATTAAAAGAAAAGAAATTATGGGTATAAGTTATTGGAGGCCGTCGGATATATTTTTTTCTCGAGTAAAATTTTTTATATGGATTTATATACAGAAAATTTTCATGATTATAAATTATGTGAAAAAATAATATGAGTATCATAATTTATCAATTTAAATGGGGAACGGACTCCGAATTTTAAAGATCTGAAAATGATATAAGCTTTTTAAAGACTAGAGGAGTCCAGCGCACGCATCAGCACGTCCGCTGGCGCTGCCTTCCCCATGTCAGTTGCCAGTATCTTCTTCCGAGCGAAGTTCTCGAAATCGATTGATGGGACAGTGGAGAGAAAGTGCCTTTTGCATGCGCGCGAATCGACTGGAAAGTGAGCCTTACCGACGCGTAGAGCATATCAAAAGTGCCGTTCGTAGTAGAAAAATCGTGAATGTAAAGGCGAACACTTAGTCATCGACTGAAATGTTAAGTAACCATGACGGGGAAAGCAAGATTGGAAGGTAAGAGACCCGCTTTATTTCGGTTACGTCACTCATGGGGACGGCGATGGCTAATTCCCAGATACCCTAAAATCTCTCATTTCCAAGATAAAGCGCTATTAAAATAATGTCAGTTTTATTTTATTATACTTTTAACCGTAAAAACGGATTATATATATATATATATATATGCATGCACACATACAGGCACGCCATATGCTCATATCTTGTGTATATGTATGAGACTGCATATTTATCGAGAAATACAGGAGGAGTTGATTGTACGGCATAATAATTAATTAGAAAATGACATGTATACATACATACATATATATATATATATTATAGATTTTAAAATAAAACGAGATCAAGAATCAATCAAAATATAATTTCATGGATTTATGGGTTAGTTTATGAGTTCATTGGGTCAATACATATCTAATAAATAATATCAATATTATAATATTATGAAGAAATTGATATAATATAATAATTTGATAATAATTTATAATAAAAATAAATAATACAATCATTATATTAATACTAAATTCAACATAATAAAATAAATAAATAAATATATTATATTATATTATATTTTTTAAAATTTTAAATCGACCAATTTTTTAATGGTTTAATTAGGTTCACTAGACGTCCAACAGAGAATCGACTAGCTCAATCAAAGCTTATCGTATTTACATTACAATTAGTTTAATTCTGAAAACCACGTCAGAGAATAGTAAATTCCTAGTTGAATCGGTCTAATCAGTTAATCTGACATAATTTTAAAAATTATGATATATATATATATCTTAGACATATTTTTTCTCCTTTATGTTTTTTTATAAAAATAAAAAATACCATGTTTATCAACATCCGAATGGTTTTTACGTGACGAATTTATTGTATAATTTACCCTTAATATTTATTCTACGTATTTGGATAATGATACAAAATAATGCGCACGGACGGGATGTGAACTACCCCATGTACTTGGCGCCCACGGAATTCTACTTGGCGCGCGGGGCACTTCGAGCTGGCGTGTGGGGCAGGGAAGTCTTCTCCTTCTTGGACAAATAAATGCCTCTTTGCTCAAGTGATTCTCATGGAAACTCAATCCGTGACAACACATCCTTAGTCGTTCCCGCGGTAATTTCTATGTTAAATTCTTATTGAATTGCAAGAGATGTAAACTCGGTATCTAATAAAAAAAAGTAAGAAAGATTTTAATTGTGGTTATGAGTTAAAATGTGACGTTGCGAAATTTGGAAAATTGCTAAGTTAATCCTATAGACTTTAGTATCATAAATAAAATTGTTGTGAAGCCCGTTACAAGATGAGAATTTGATACATGCATTTTAATGATTCTACAAGCCTTTGGTTGTAAAAACTTTATCAACCATATCATTAAATTTTAATAATAACAAATTACTATGACATTTACAAATAATAAACGGTATTGCTTTCCTACTAAAACGAGGCAATTAAAACAAAAAAAAAAACACTATTCAGATTTCAAGCATCGAATAAACATCCTACCGAGGTTTGGCACTCTACCGAAAACAATTTCTTATACTTGTAGTTCAAACTACTTGCGGCCAATAATTTTTAACACGACACAATAATCAAGCTACCAGGGATGCTCATGGTTTAGTTTGGTTCAGCGAACTGAATCATTAAAGTGGTTCGGTTCAGTTTGGACATTATACTCTTGAACCATAACTATTACATAGCCATCAAACCATATTGGTTTAAACTTATCCTATAATTCAGTTAATCGATTCAAACTGATTTTTGAAAAAATAAAAAAATTAACAAAATGTATATAAACGTAATAAAAACCATATTGAAACACAATAAATTAAAAAAAAACATAAAGACAACAAAAAAGAAAATTATTAAAATCATAAAAGTTTCAATTAAAGATAAATTAAACATAAAAGATTAAGACTACTTAATTTATATAGAATGAAATTTAAGTATAAAGTGGTATAAAATATACTATATAATAGTAAAATAACCTATGTCTAACTATTTTTAAATTTTTTTTAAAAATATTTATAATTGTCATGACCCGCTCACACCTGCGAGATATTGTCCGCTTTGGGACTGGGGCTCAAATTTGGCCCATCCCACCCCTCACGATTTTGTCCCTAAAAGGACCCTTACAGATTTAAGAACTGTCACTCATTCTAACTCTGATACCAAAACTTATTATGACCTGGAATTTTGACAGAATTTTCCATTATTTTCATACAAACCCCAAATTCCAACCTATTATATAATATTATAATTAACATATCCAGTTTCCCCCAATCTATCAGCTTCTCACCATCACACAACAACACACATCTCAACCTATAGCTATTGTCAAACGTTCCAGGTCATAACATTTTATATAGAACTAAGCACAATTTCTACACATACCCTAACTACGGTTCGTCCTACTTGATCCCCGAATCAAATTTGGCAGTTCCACTTGGCTGAGTGCCTTCCCTATCTGAAAAAAAAAACATTTGCAGAGAAGTATGAGCCGCAACTCAGTGAATACATAATTTCATAGTGAAATAATATTTGTTTAAGTATATGTTCTTACATAATTGTATCAATTTACTAATTAGTCAAATATCAAGGATAAATGGTTATTGGCAACTTAACCAACTTCATACGACCCACATAATGCAACGCGTGTAAACATTTATGTCAAACAATAACCATGGGATCGCACTACCTCTGCGATAGAGTAATGGCAGTACCGATACTCCTCATCTCCCCAAACGGTACCGTGACCCCGCACCTCAATCAATCTCATAAAGTTCTCCTTCCCATGCCCTTCCCTTTGTACGCAATTGCGAGGGCCGCCTATTATCCTCTGGCGATAAGAGTGAACCCATCACTCTCAAGTCTCTATCTCTTTCTTACATTTCCTCTCTAGTTTTTGTTTTTCCAACCAGGTTCGAAAAGGGAGTCACCTCACATATTCTGCTGGGGTCACAGAGCTAGCGTCGCTCATATCCCATGTTTATATCCTGCCAGGAACCCGCGGTAAATCAGTAAAGATCATTTATATTCCGTCGGCTTAGCGGTCACCATGGTTATACAAAAGTACAAACAACAATGCAAATCATGTATGTATGTATGCATGTCCAACTACTACTATTACTTATCATTTTTCTATTCTCTTCATCACTTAATCGAAATATACGTATTCGCTAAAAGCGATAGTTACTTAGATATAACAAATAATTATTTCATAATTTATATTTACTAATTACTAATCATAGACATCACATTTCACAATAGAAAAATGTACTCACTGCCCCTGAACTGACTAATCACGATACGGGATCTTCAAAGTGGATATCTCGAGTTTCTTTGGTATCTATCATTTGATTCATAGTAAAATTAATATATATCATATAATAATTTATACCTTAATCAAATAAATAATTTTATCACTAGTATAAAGAATTTACACCCTATATAAACCCAACTCGTGGACTAACTTCCATAGATATATGTAGACATATATATAAGACTAAAATGGTTCCAACCTCATTATGTATATATATATATACATTTATTTATTTATTTATTATATTTTTCTTTCTCTTTTTTTTTTCTTTTCCTTCTTCGTCCCGTTCCTTCAATTCTTTTTCTTTTTCTTTTTTCTCCACTCCCAAATCAATTTCCTCCTAAACCCTTTCCTTTCCCTTCTCTTCCCTTCTTCATTCCCGTGGCTTTCTTTCTTTCTTTTCCTTTCTATTTTTCCACTGCCAAAAATCAATTAACTCCTACACCCTTTTCATTCCCGGCTCTTCCCTTCTTCGTTCCCGTTGCTTTCTTTCTTTCTTTTCCTTTCTATTTTTCCACTGCCAAAAATCAATTAACTCCTACACCCTTTTCATTCCCTGCTCTTCCCTTCTTCGTTCCCGTTGCCTTCTTTCTTTCTTTTCCTTCCATTTTCCACCGCCAAAATCAAATGATGAAATCAACGTGTACATATATACCAAAATAAACATTTAACTATTTCAAACTTACCGTCCTTTCCTTTTTATTTAACTCCTCTCTCCGACGTCACCTTCTCTTCATGCAAATTTCTCCCTCTCTCTCTCTCTATCTCTCTCTCTCGCGATCCGGTGTTCGACGATGTCTCCAGAAGAATGGAGAGAAAAAGAGAAAAGGTTGATTGACAGAGGTAAAAGGACACGTAAGGCGGTGGGGGAGAGAAAAGAAAGAAAAGAAAAGAAAAGAAACAAATAGATGGGCTAACTTAATTGGTTGGGCTCTCCTTGCCCAAGTCCATGGGCTCACAATAATATATTTGTATTATATTTTAAAATATATTTATAATATTTTAAATAAATAAATTTTAAAATATGATTCGTTAGTTCGAACCGATTAACTGAACCATTTGAATTTAATAACTAAGTGCACCATTTTACCTTAAAGAACTGCACTATATAAGAGTAGGTTTGTGCCAATCAATTGTTTAAGGTTTGATTCACAGTTCGATCAGTTTATTCAATTCTCTAAGTGCAACCCTAAATTTGACACAACACGACATTACATAGAATTAGACAAGTTCATGTTAAATCATGATAAATATATATAACTTAACAAGATATGACTAATTCTACCTACTTAAATATATTTAAATATCTCTTAAATATATCAACTTATTTCACTTATTAATGGTTTATATTATTAATATAATTTATTATATAAAATAGGTTAAGAATTATTTGTTATATTTTATTATAATAATTTATTATTTTGATAAAATTTTTATTATTATAATTTTAAACGTATTAATTGTGTATATATAGTTGACATGTTTTATTTATACAAACTAAATAACTACATAATAAGTGAATAACTTTTTTATACAAATAGTTTAAATACCACATTTAAACATGCTAAGCAATACGGGATATTTGATCCGCAAAATCGGAACGTGGAACACAAAATAGGAGACGACGGCTTGCATCCTATCCCTACAGTAGGGATGAGGATGAGGATATCGATGCCACCTGGGTGACGGGATTTAAAGCCCATTACACCATATCCATGGGGCCCCATGTATCAGATTCCTAAAGCCCGCCCATCTTCCTCCTCTCTGCCGCAGGCGCCGTCTGATCTGCGGTCTGCAAATGCATCTGAACTCGTCTTTGCTCAGCAACACATGAAAATTAAGGACCAGTAGTGGAGACAATGCGCAACGTTCTCTTTATCTTTCCTCAGTTGTATTTATGTTCTTTTAGTTAATCGATCTTAACTCCATGGACAGCCCTCCTAAGTGGATGAACTTTTAGTATAGAAGATGGAGCTTCAATGGCGGAAGAAACACGAAGCCAGTCCTGGTCCTGCAGAAACTTTTCTAAATGGGCGCTGCCTTTGTCCAAGGAACTCCCATAAGTTCTGAGCACTCGCCTGATCTAATCTGATATTGCATTGTCTATTTTCTGCAACACTATACAGTTCCTTGTCATGATTCAGTATCTGATACTGCTACGAGAACATGAAAACGGGTACGATGAATTCATGGAGCCCGTGAAGGGAATCTTCTTTTCTTAAAGAGTTTCGTTCACCAACCCAAATTCTGAGCCTGTTTTCCATGAACCCGAAAATTGAGGTTCTCTGGTCCTCATTTTTAGTTCATCAGGTTAGCTTTCTGTTTTTGACATCGGAACTTCTGCAACTGATGCGATTTATTCCGACAACGAGATGAGCTTTCAATTCCAAACTCTGCCTTTGGTGAGATGTGAATAGCATGTCTTGATAATTGATATATTGCATCAATATCTATTTCTCTGCGGTGACATTGAATTTTTTAACAATGTAAAAAATGATTTTATTGTTCTTTTAGTTTGTCAAGTACGAAGTTTCTCATTTTTGGTCTCATTGATGACTTCTTTTGCATCATTCCACGGTGTGAAGTGGAAAATGGAAACTGGTGGCAGAAAGGGAGCAAAGGAATGCACGGCTGAGAATTTTCCAAGCAGCTTCCCTTTGCTTCTGGCAGTTATTATTAATTATATCAGCATTATCCTCCATAAACTGCTCCCTGCATGGACTCTGACTCTTCCGCACCCTTGGAATCTTCTCTTCTCAACATCACGTTGCCTCTTCTGCGGCTGTCTTTATCCACCCGACGCGGCCCTTCTGCACCCGCAGAAGACATCTTAACATAGCAACCGCACGGAGCCCACTGGAGAGAAACAGTACACATGACAAAGATCATTGAGACCCAGACCCTCTGCGGTTGAGTTGCCTGCGTTTGCTGCAGATGAGCAAGAGTGAGTAGCTATAGACTAACGAGGCAAGGGTTCTGAAAAAACACCGAATTGCCGACTTATTGGAATGTGGGTCGATGGAATATCATTGCACTGGAGCACCCGTTTTTATGCGGTTTAGACCCAGAAAAATCATAAAATGTTCCTGGGTGACCGACCGGCACACAATGTGAAGGCATATATATATATATATACACGGCCGTTACGGGTCGGTTCTTGTCACCCGACAAGTCGGGCAACACAGATCAATTTTACGCTTTTATAACGGTGTTTGGATGGAGAAAAACCGTTTGTCGTTTTTCTGCCACTGTCTCCAACTGATTCACGGGCCAAAAATCCTTTGCCAGGGGAAAAATGGCACGGTCCCAAATCAAAAAGATACCGAATTCGACTTTCACCGAGGGAGCTCTCAGTGCATATGTATTTCCCTCTTCTTTTTCTTTTTCCAGCTTCTGCTTGACTACGAGACTTCATAGTAGCCGGAGAGATTGTAGATGATGAGGGCTCCCTTCTGAGGGCGGGGCGGGNGGGGCGGGGGGGGGTGGGGTTGTGTTGAATTGAAGAGGTGAGAAATTGGGGACGTCGAGGGGTTTCAATTCTTCGACAGTGACGAAATTCCTAATTTCTTATTTTTGCTGACTTGACTCTTGGTAGGATAATACCAGCAGTGATCACCTCCAGCTCCAGTGAGTTGTTAAAATAATGGTTCGGATTGGTTCAAAACGGGTACATAATCATTTGTCATAATTACGAGTTGGCCCGTTATACTTAACAGTTCATATCATTTACGGTTTATGATTCCTTATAGAATGAACTAGCACGGAATCATGCATAAGCGGGCCTGTCCATAGTTCGGGCTAGATAAACCTATGAATCGTATATTTATCTCTTTTTAAAAAAAAATCAAATTATTTCATAGTACACATTGATTTGATTGGATTAATGCAAATATTGAAGAATGATTTCATTGGTTTGTTAATGTGAACTATTGATTTGCAATTGTAATCAACGGCGTTGATTTTGTAGTGAATTGAAGGAGATCATGACACTTGGCAAGTAGAGGGTATTGGTTCATAGTCTAGTTTCGTAACAGTTCTAGGCCGGTTTAGCAGGGTAACGGTCTATACCGATTATAGTTTAATATATCTTTATTTCTGATCTAGCTTGTAATCACCTCGCAATCTAATAAAAATTGTTAAGGACCGGATTAGAAATGGTTCATGTCAGTTATAGGTTTGGATGGTCCGGTTTCGACCAACCCAAACCATTTAACATCACTAGGCTTTGGCACACATCATAAATAATTTCTAAGATTATTTTAAAATAAGTAATAAATAATATCTATAAATATTTTTTGGGGGTCTTGTCTCATCATAGAGAAAATATCAATTAGATGATAGTGAAATTGATATATAGTAGCTACCAAGTAGTTATTGTAATTGCTATTAATTAAAATAATTTTGTTAGCGATTTTTTTTGGGAAATCGAGACGGACAATGTAAAATTATTATTGAGCAGAGAAAATGAATGACAAAGGAAGGTGGCTAAATGCCAAATGATCGATGACTGTCGGCTCCTGCAGCTGTTTGGCCTATAAATAACCAGAGCTCTCCGAGGAATGAGAACCGTAAATTGCTCCCACGCCTTCTCAGCTCTCCTCTCGCCCTCGCACTTTCTCTGCATTCATTATCTTCCGGCCTGTTGGGCAGCATCTCCAAAATCCCAAAATTTCCAGGCACGTACCTTTTCTTGGGTTAGAACTTCCCGTGTTCTCCACCCCCGGATGTCCTGTTTTGTATAGTCTTCCTGGAATCCTTCATATCTGTTTGTGGGTAATATTGGGTAATATTTGTTCCTGCAACATTATTTCTCTTCTTTTCGCTGGATAGGAATCACATGTCTGCTGTAAATTGCGTCCCAGTTTGCCATTTTCTCTCTGCTTGTGAAGAAAAGGCTTTTCCTTTTCCCCCGCCTGTTTCTTGTTATACGTTCTCTTTGTATGAGATCTAGATTTCCTTTTGGGGGCGGTGGTGTGGAACCTAATAATACCTTAGAGTTGTTTGCTTTTTTGCCTCATGGAAGTCAAAGGTAGGATATACATAGGTTGAAGACGGCGCCAGAAGAAGCTTGTTGATGTCGGAAAAAAAAACTATCAGAAAATGATGAATCGAGCATTCTTATTGAGGAGCCTATCATGACTAGGAATGAACATTGGGGAAATATAGAGAACAGCTAATGTAATATCTGGGTAAGGTAAAATGTGGAAGAGAACACCCTGGGCGTTCATCTTGCACGACTGGTGATGCATCCTCCCTTTGACATATATCTCAAGATTCAATACTAGATTCGTAGGTCTAATTCACTGGGTTTTGAGTGAAAAATTGACTGGTCCAGTTGATTGGTTCTCGTTACAAATCTCCCTGTTCATTTTATGCCCCCAGAAGTCACTGACTGATGTAAGTTCCGCAGCATGGGAAGCACTAAGGGAACTGACTATGGTGCCTACACCTACAAAGAGCTTGAGAGGGAGCCCTACTGGCCTTCCGAGAAGCTCCGGATCTCCATCACTGGGGCAGGTGGCTTCATCGCCTCCCACATCGCCCGTCGCTTGAAGAGTGAGGGACACTACATTATAGCCTCAGACTGGAAGAAGAATGAGCACATGACTGAGGACATGTTCTGTCATGAGTTCCACCTTGTGGACCTTAGAGTTATGGATAATTGTCTGAAGGTCACCAAGGGGGTTGATCATGTCTTTAACCTTGCTGCTGACATGGGTGGGATGGGATTCATCCAGTCAAACCACTCAGTCATTATGTATAACAACACAATGATCAGTTTCAACATGCTCGAGGCTGCTAGGATCAATGCAGTGAAGAGGTAGGCCCATGTGATAAAAATATTAAACAGATGATATTTTGAATTCCATTAAGAGTAAAAGGTTGGTTCAGAATGTGAGGAGGGCAGATAACAAGGGAAGAAGAGAGAGGTATAGTGATCTTAGTGGGAATGGCTAGTTGAACATCTTTCAAGAAGTCTTTTTGCTCTCTCCGTCTCTCTTGCTCTCACTTTCTCCAGCTAGTATTTCTTCTGCATAAATTTCTTGGTTATGCAATGTAATCAATTGATTTTGCTGTCTCATTCTTTTATGAACTCACTCCCTTTGTGTGGATGCATCTTGTTCAAGAACTTGGTTGCAGTTACTTTTCTGATGGTTTTGCTTATTTTTTTGTGTATGTTTGTAGGTTTTTCTATGCCTCAAGTGCTTGCATTTATCCTGAATTTAAGCAGCTTGAAACCAATGTGAGCTTGAAAGAGTCTGATGCATGGCCTGCTGAGGTTTGTAGCTTTCCCATTATGTGAAACTACTAAAATTAAAAAGTAGTAATGAAATATCTTTTTCTGTCACTAACAATTCTGTCTTTATCTTACCCAATTGGGGATTTAGCCTCAAGATGCTTATGGGTTGGAGAAGCTAGCGACAGAGGAACTTTGCAAGCATTACACAAAAGATTTTGGAATTGAGTGCCGAATCGGAAGGTTCCACAATATTTATGGTCCTTTTGGGACATGGAAGGGTATGAATTCAATTCCCTCGATTATCCTAATTAAGATAGAAAGATTTGTCGCTTTTCAGCGCAGACTCAACTAACTTTTTCACCCTTGAATATGTCATTGTTCAGGTGGAAGGGAAAAGGCTCCAGCCGCTTTCTGCAGGAAGGCAATCACTTCCGCCGAAAGATTTGAAATGTGGGGTGATGGACTCCAAACCCGGTCTTTCACCTTCATCGATGAGTGTGTTGAAGGAGTTCTCAGGTAATCCTATTATTTTTAGAGCTCTAGTGTTCCGTTTTCTCAAATCATTCATTGGAGGAGAAAGGTAATTGAGTTCTACTTTAATTGCCTCAGAATGATGGATTAATTCTAATGTCAGGTTTTTCAAAAAGTTGATGGTGGAATCTGTGGAGCTGAATCAAATGAAAAGGGCTAGATTTGAAAATGACAATTTTTTTGTGCTTATTTTATGATTTTTTTCCTTATGAGGGATATTGTTTTTATCATACCTTACTTGAAACATATAATTCAGTTTTCATTTGATTAACCCTGTAGAAAATCTAAAAACAAATATAGATCAAGTTCTGTGAATTAAGGCATGATATCAATTTCTTAGGGGGATGTGGAATTGCCAATCTACTATGGCATTTCTGGAACTGCCAACAAAGCTGAATGATATATCTCTACTTTGCATCAAAATTGTCATTGCTTGATATGCTTCAATCATTTGGCTGCTTTTGGTTTTTCAGGTTGACAAAGTCAGATTTCCGTGAGCCTGTGAATATTGGAAGTGATGAGATGGTGAGCATGAACGAGATGGCTGAGATCGTCCTCAGTTTTGAGGATAAGAAGCTCCCAATCCACCACATCCCCGGCCCAGAGGGTGTACGAGGGCGAAACTCTGACAACACACTCATCAAGGAGAAACTCGGTTGGGCCCCCACCATGAGGCTGAAGGTACACATTGGATCTCCATCCCAGTCCCATTACCACAAACCAGAAACTCTGATTCATCTGACCCTTTTCTTTTCCCTTCTCCTTTCTGAAACTGTAGGATGGGCTGAGGGTCACTTACTCTTGGATCAAGGAGCAGATTGAGAAGGAGAAGACCCAGGGAATTGATCTGACGATTTATGGGTCATCGAAGGTTGTCGGCACCCAGGCCCCAGTTCAGCTCGGTTCACTACGTGCTGCCGACGGGAAAGAGTGAAAACAAACTGGGAAGAGGGCTCCCTCCGTTGGATGTCATCATCTGGGCGTTTAATGTATGGGGCTGTGATTGGAAATTTGCTATTTCGGATGGATAATAGTAACAGATGCTCAGTCGGGTATGATTTGTTTTCGGTGAATATCTTGGTGCGGGGAGATTTTTGTGTCCCTCATTGTGTTTGCTGCTTTGGATTTACCTTGTCTCAGCTTTGCGCTTGTATTGACTAATGTAATCGTCGACTTGGGCCCCTAGATTGGACGTCTATTTAGCAGCCTGCATAATGTGTATTTCACTCTCCCCTTTCCACATTTAGGTAGTGATCTTAAATTGCTTATACGAACGTACTTCGTGATGGCACCACTAGTTAATGGTACTAGTAACGTAGGACTTATTCAATCTTCACAATGTCCTTTCCGATGACCACTCTGTAGCGGTTGGTTGTTGAATCCGGCAACTTTTCATGGTTGTAGGCAACTCTACCCCGACAGTGGCGTTTTTCAAAACTGATAGTCGCTGTGGTGCCTTTTGCATGGTTACGTATCCATCCCTTTACAAATCTACAATTCATTTGCCTCTTAGTTCTGTCCCTTCGAGTTAAGATTTCCAGAACTGATCCTGTCTATATGTCGATGCCATCTTACAAATCGATGGATTTGATTACATGGAGGTCGGTCTTCCATGAAAAACGTTCAGGGAAGAGCTCAGAATAGAAGGTTGGCTACAAGATCGAAACATCCCTCTTGCAACGGTAAAACTTTCGATCCGAAATTGATGAACTGAAACGGCTTTATCTTAAACATGCAAGAGCACGGAGATCAAGAAGGTGTTGGGAAGCTGGGGCGGCAGGTTCACTGGGGTTTTCGCGTCGGTTTGGATTTCAGCAGGAGGAAGCTGGAGCCGCACGCACGGACAACACCCGCAGCAGCAGCAGCTTATAATGCTGAATGGATAAGATCAAGATGAAGTTCCTAACCAATGAGGTATAATCCATCGGCATGCATGCAGGTGCCAAAATGTATGGATTACAGAGGAAATTGAATCTCAATGAAATGGAAACTGATGATTGGCAGATGCTCCTCTGCAAGCGCAATGGAGAAGCGACATCGTCGAGCTCAAAACGAAGCAACCGAAAACGAAGGCTGGGAAGCCCTTCCGTGGGGCAACCCATTCTCGAGGAGACGGCAATTGATTCTAACGTGCTCGGTCCAACCAAGAAACGCTGAACTGATGATGATGGTGAGATAGATAGGTAGCAGGAATTTAAAATATTTTACCGATTAATTAATCTATCTCAGATTTTTTATTAATCTAACTTTATTAATTTTTTTAAAATATCTAAGTGAGAAGTGTATTTTAAGACTGTGGATCATAGTTTTTAAAACTGGACCGGATCGGACCGGAAATTGGTATAGGCATGGGTTCATGGGTTGGACCGGAGATTTAATAGGTTGAACTGTATGTTTAATAAATGATATTAATAATATAATATTATAATTTGAATATGATTTATAACAAAAATTATTAATATAACTATTATATTAAATAAAAGTTTAATATAAAATATAAATATAAGTTTAGTAAATAAAATAAATATATTATAATAAGTTTTTATTTTTTTATTTTAAGTTGACCGGTTTTCTCACGAATTTAATTAGATTTACCAGTCGGATCAGGCACCGGTCGATTCAATTGGAATTTTTCTCTTTGAATGTACAATTAGATTTTTTTTTTGTAGGAACTAGATCGGACGAGTGGCTGGTTCCCGATCGAACCGGCCGACTCGGTCCAGTTTTTAAAACTATGCCGTGGATAGCCACCGGTGGCCCGGTGGGGCCGGTGCTCAGATTCTCTCATTTATCTTCGAAGTGGGGGACCCGGTTGCAGCCACTTGACGTCTATGAGGGGCGAAAAGAAAATGCGGGGAAAATTGAAACCCGAAAAAACTTATCGACCCAAGAAAATTAGGTTTTTTTAAATATATATATATATAATTCGGATGATATTTTTATATTAAAAAGTCCATTAGAGAAAGTTGGGCCTCCCAAATTCACCCGAATTACATAATTATAGTTAATTAATTATTTTATTAATCATAAGTACACATTTGATTTCCATTTTCACCTAATCTAATTGTGCACTTAATATTCATATTGTTAATTTACAATTATGAAATTTATGCGACTTTATTATTTAATTATTCTATAATTGTCTAGAATCAATTTCAATCCTTGATTAATTATATGTATGTGATAATATTACAACTATTTTTTTACAATAAACATCGGAGCCCCAAAAAACCAAGTCGGTGGCATGTGATTTTTCCTCAATACCATTCTGAAGTAGCTCAGCAAGGTCTCGGAGTAGTGTAAAAATATCAGTGCTGGGAGGGAGACATCTGATTGAAGGCAAGAAAGGAGCCGTCTTGCGGAGATGGGCTGGACAAAACATGGGACAAGTGCGTGCACCTCTGCGGGATGTCTCCGTGAAAGAAGAACCAGTTGCGTCGAGAGTGGGGAGATGGATAGAGATCAAGAATCAATGATCAAGAATCAAGAATCAAGAATTGATCGTGAGATATTCCCGTTTGATTTCTCTCCTCCAAGATTTTGATCTCAAATAGTCTCTAGCCCACACATTCCTTCCTATCATCGTATCGCAGGGATGGATAGACACGACAGATCCATTGCATTTTGTTCATGAATTGGTCTCCCCACTTGCAAATCCTTAAAAGAGAATAAAACAAACATAAAAAAAGTTGGATGATGAGATAATAGTGATGCCTCCATACATTCCATAGATCTAACTCCTTTCCTATCATAAGATTATAAAAGGGGCTCAACATCTATAATATGATAATTTTATAAGTAAAAAATAAGATAGTTTTATTGTATTAGACGGTTTGTTGCATTTTTTATATTATAAAAAAGTCTTATATATTTTAATATTATACCTTTTATCTTTAATATTTAATTATATATTATAATTAAGTAATAATTTTAATAATTAGTTGATATCTTATTTAATGGACCATATGATAATTAGTTTCGTGATACATGACTGAATTTTTCATTGTATTATGCTGCCCTAGTTAACTTTTTCAACATGATTATGTTATTAAAATTAATATTTAAATATATTATAAATTTAAGTATATATAGAATTAAAAAGATTATTTTAAAGCATGGAAAAATTAAATGTTAAAAATGAAAAGATGTAAAATTTCCACCTTATATAATTTGCAACACGGCCGATATGTATAAATCTCAGTGAGTCCCTAAGTTTCCCCGATACAGACTAGAGATAAATGGATAGAGCGTTTTCAGTGGACGAGGTTTCCGACCAATTCTGGTCAGAGCGGCCGCGGCTGCCGAAGCCCGGCGAGCCCCACGTGATGAGCCGGAGCGAATCAGAGTGGGCGTTCCAGCGATTCCTCCAGGAACAGGCCTCCCCTGAGGCCAAGTCCAAGGCCAAGGCGGCGGCCGGTAATCCCTCGGCCGAAGGTGGCGGCGACGATAACGATGTTGTGGAGATCAAGGACCCGAGCCCCGATCGGAATGAGGAGCCGTCTCAGGACCGGACTAGTGGGAACAATGTCAGTGGTGATGCTAATAGTAATAACACGCATCGCGGCAAGACTACGACCAACCCGCTGGCGTTTAATGCGGGAGGGGAGAGTATCCCGATCGACTCGGAGGAGTACCAGGCGTTCCTTAAGAGCAAGCTCAACTTGGCCTGCGCAGCCGTTGCCTTGTCGAGGGTACTCTGTCTCCCTCTCCACTCCTCTCTCTCTCTCTCTCTGCACAGAGACTTAGGTCTGAATTCTTCGCCGAATCAACTGATTCCATCATAGTTGGTTATCATATTAGTGAATGATCGACTGTTTGAATTATAAAGTTAGCTCTAAATGTTTTCCCTTGTATTCGTTATAACCTTCGACTAGGAAGTCAACCACCCAAATAAAGCAATGTTTTTCTTCAGAAGCTATGACTGCTTGATCGAGGATTTCTCATGGAAACTGTTTCATTGGTCGACTTTTATGGGTTTGTGTTATTTCTGGAGGCTGACTTTTCAGCTCAGTTGAGGTGAGAGGAAGCATTGAGTCGAGCTTTTTCGTCATAGCTCTCATGCAATGGAACCGGTGAACTTTTGCTGGAACGCAGCGTCAAAAAGATGGAAATTTTTGACACCTTTAGCAGGCCTTGTTGAATATAATTCTTTGAGTATAAAGGGACCGTGGAAGGGAGCGAATCTCACCGGTTGAGGATTTTCTCGGTCATTTTGGAGAAGGAAAATTTGTGAAAACTAAGATGCTTTGCCCATCACTGCATCAGAAGAGCTTGGATCATGTGTGTGTGAACCTTCGATTCAGTTCTACTATGCTGACCTGTCTTTGCCCTTGTGTATATTATGGACAGGCATCATATGTCATGCCTCAAGAATCCCTTGCTAAATCTGAAGGCTCACAGGCTTCAAAGTCAGCACAGCCGGCATCTCAAGGTCCTTCTAAAGGTTTGGCCTTTTCTTGCAGTTGTTTTTATCTTCTGTTAATCCTGCGGCCATGTAGATAAAATTTGTTCAGCAATTAAAAGTTCTTTCTCATTTCTAGGACCCTCCTCAACTTGATGTTTAGAAATCTTACCTGATATCAGGCTCTCAGTTTTGCATCGAACAGTTATTTGAGCTAGTTCTGCTGATTTAATTTATCTGCTTCTCTACACGTGCAAAAAATCTCAGTATTTCTTGAGCTCATAAATGTTTGCCTACTCCTGATGAGATATATAGGAGGCCTGCATGATATCTCGAAGTCGCAAGATAAGGATGTTGGTGGTTTTCCACTTGGAATTCCTTCATTATCCGCAACACAAAAGAAGGCTGGGATCCCCGTGAGTTCGACAACAAGTGGATCATCAAGAGAACAATCAGATGATGATGAAGCCAAAGGAGAAACAGCTGCAACTGCAAATATGGATCCTGCTGATGCAAAGCGTGTAAGGAGGTAATTCCAATCTGTTTTGCTATTCCCAGCGGGGTTTGGTTCTTAGTTCTTTCCAGTGGGTCAATTTGCATGGATGAACAATAAGTTTACTGATTCTGTGACCGATCTTTTAGAATGCTCTCCAATAGAGAATCAGCTAGACGGTCAAGAAGAAGGAAGCAGGCTCACTTGACGGACCTTGAGATGCAGGTAAGATCAAAGCCCTCACATGTTGACTATCACTGCTGAAGTATGTTGACTGGCCTCCTAATCTATTCCAATGAGAAGTAGGTCGCTCAACTGGGAGTCGAGAATTCCTCTCTTCTCAAGCGCCTTGCAGACGTAAGCCAGAAATACAACCAGGCGGCAGTGGATAACAGATTCTTGAAGGCAGATGTAGAAACATTGAGAGCAAAGGTATATAAATCATGATGTATCTCCTTGATGATTATCATTTTGATGCTCACTTGCCCATGATTTTATATATCCAGGTGAAGATGGCTGAGGAGACAGTGAAAAGATTAACAGGATTAAATCCAATGGTTCATATGATGTCTGAGATGTCTTCAATAGAAGTCCCAACATTTGATGGTAGCCCATCAGACGCATCGATTGATGCTGCTGTTCCTGTTCCAAATGAACAAAAGAACCAGTTTTATCAGGCCAATTCTGGCAATCTGGCATCTTCATCTCATGATCCCAGATTTAACAACAGCATGGCAGATATTAAGAATAGTCTGCAACATGTAGCATCAACTAATAAAATGGGACGGACAGCTTCAATGCAGAGAGTGGCCAGCTTAGAGAACTTGCAGAAGCGGATCCGAGGTGATTCAAGTCCCCGTGGCACCGATTCAATGGAGACCAGTAGGATTCTTGTTCAACTGTAACCGAGAAGTCTTCACTCTATATCATATTGTTTCTCAATTTTGATTCCATATTCCATATCAACTGCAAATTTCTGCATCTAACAGCTAATCTAATCAGAGATGAGTGCACTTTTCGATCCTTTACGCTAGAATCCTTCTTGATCGAGCCCTTTTCAAAATTTTTTGTTCGGTTCCATCCTTATGATTAGGATCCATGAGCCTTCTGTCCTCTACTTTGATGTTAGGGGAGAAGAAGGCCTCTATGAGGACAACAACAAGCGCTGTAGCTAACAGTCCATCGTACTGCTCAGAAAAATCTTCACAAAAAACGGCTTAGTTCTGAGCCACGGAATTTTCCCTGTTGGATGTTCTTGACTATCGCTACTTTTGTTCTTGAATCTTGTAGCCTTGATCGAGGAGGAGTAAGGGCCAGAATTCCGGTAGCGCATTCAGAAAATTGCAGCGGCCGAATCAAGGACAGAATGCCCCTGACCTCGCTAACCTTGCCTTGTAGGGGCTCTCTGACTTGACGAAGATGTGAATTGAACCAAGTTCGAGCATCTACAAGATATCAAAGAGAACGCTGCAAAATGATCGAACTGAAATACACCCTCGTTTGCTTCAATCCCTCCCATCTCCACATCCTCCAACCTCTCTGCCGAATCATAAACATCGGACGGATCCGTATAGTCATCATCATCTTGCAGCAGAACCTCCCCGACTTTAATCTCAAGCAGGAGCTCCCCCTGTACCATTCCCCACCCAGGAACCTCTCAGCGATCAAATCACAACAGCACCATGAAGCGTGCAGTCAGTCGCGGTTCAGTCTTTCGATGCCCCTACAACCTCTTATTCCCTTTCAAGTGCCTGAACTCACGAATGGATCGGCCACACACCCTTTATCTTGCTCACCATATCACAACTCAGATGAGGGCGGGCGCTCTTAAATGAGATCTGATTGGCGGCAGGCAGAGGACGTACTTGTGCAGCCCAAGGTGACTCCCTTTGGGCCCATACTATTTGACTCTAAGGATGCTAAAGAGCAGCTGCGTTGCACTCGCGCATCTGTCAAAACTGTAGCCGTGAGACCGACCGAGTGTGCAAATTGTTCCTGCTCTCCTTGAAGCGAGTCACGGTTCAAATATATATAAATCGGTCTAAAACCATTTATGAGTTGGTTAATTCATGATTTGAACTGGTTTAACTTGTGAATGTTTATTTTTTTAATTATTTAAAATGACCTTTTATTTTTAAAAAAAATTAAATTTATCCATTAATTTGTAAGATTTTAATAATTCTGTTAGTTTTGCAATAGTTTTGGGCAAATTTCTGAATGGTTCCATGTCAACTCTTAAATGGTTCCGTACTAGGTCAATAATAAAATATACTATATCAACTCCGATTCAACGAACTTATTTTTTAAACTCAGCTTGTAATGCCCCTCAACCTAATAAAAGTGGTTGTAGGCCGATTACCAATTTTGATGAACCGATTTTGAACTACACTGAGCCGTTTAACCTTTGTACATACACAAGTCATAAGTCTCCATTTGCCACTCTTGAAAAAGCATTAAAAAGCCTATTTTCATTAATTCAAATTTAGTACATTTAATCTTCAATAATATAATTTCTTTATTATTCATAATATTCTATTAGAATATGATCCTCCTGTCAACTAATTCATTCTTCATCAATCTCTGTTTTTTTTTCCCTCTGTTTAAGGTATAAATTTATTACAAAATTTTCAATTTTTTTCATCAAAAATGAAAATTTTCAGCTAAAGATGGCCCTCCTGCCATCTGACTCTGAAGGCGGCCACCAAGAGTCAATCAAGAATCTGAAAGAGCACAAAAAACAATAACTTCTTATCTCATCGTCCTCGGCTCGGCAACACAGAAACGGGAAGAAAAATCCTCATAAAACCCAGAAAGGAAAAAGAAAAAAGGAAATCTTGAGGCAAAAACCATGGAGATCTCTTCATCTCTTACTGTCCCTCCCTCCTCGTCGCTTCCTCGACTCCCTTCTCTCCCTCTCACATCTTTTAGTTCCGCCTTCTTCACCAATTCTTCCTCTCTGTCCCTCTCGAACAAGATCAAGACTGCGGCATCCTGCAGAGCCAGAAAAGTTTCCTTGGTTGTTGGGACTTCAAGAAGCGGAGCCAGCAGGGGAAGGAGGGGTTTGACTTGTAATGCTCTGTTTGGATTGGGTGTACCTGAGCTGGTCGTCATAGCTGGTGTCGCCGCTCTGGTTTTTGGGCCCAAGAAATTGCCTGAAGTCGGAAGGAGTATTGGGAAGACGGTAAAGAGCTTTCAACAGGTGAGCTGCGTTTTCCGGATCTGTTGATTTGCTGAGATGATGTGAGAAAGTTTGTGTTTATGATAGTTTCTGTGAGGTTTCAAGGTGAAAAGAAGTGTTGAGGGTGCTGTAAACATCTCTGGTGGTTGCCCATCTTTATAATTTACTGCTCAAGATGTAAAAATTTCAATCTTGGATTTCTGTGGTAGTGTCGGTCGATTGATTGACGAGGTTTGACTTGACATCATTGCTTTATCCGTGTAAACAATGAGTTCCTTAAGGTTTGATTATTTGAGAAATCGTTTGCTGTGGAGTAGAAAGGATCCAATATTTGTTAGAAGGTGACAAATTTTATGTGATCAAATTCTGGGGGAAGGGGATTCCAGTTTGAAAACGTACACAAAATTCGTGAGGGAAAGAGTTGAAAGCAATTTTATAAAATGTGAGAAGATTGTGTTGATACCGTATAAAGAGAGAAGAGAGCTCATCGAGGAGACGTTCCATGAGAGTTAATTGAAGAAATTATGTTTATGGTGCTATCATTAGCAAATTTGCTTTAAGTTTATTTTGTGTAACAGTACAGTGTTATAGGTTAGCAGTAAGGTGGGTAGTTCTTAATTCTGATCCTTGAAAGATAGGTTTTCACTTTGTTTGGATTATAAGTATTAGATCTCTCTCTGTGCAATCTGTGCTGATCTTTGGAAGTTCCTCTTTGTACCGTGTTCCATTTAGATATCAAAATAAATTGGGGGGAAAACAGCAATCTGGCGGTACTTATGTGGACAAGTTCAAAGAACTGATCTGCACATGGAAGAACTGTTGGGAATCGAACATATGCAGTTAAATTGAAATCTTTCCCAGATTTAACGTTTTTTTTTCCTTTAGGGAATATTGTAAAAGCAGCTGTTCTTCTGCATTCTCAGTTATTGAAGGCTCCTTGATGGCCCTCTTATGGAGCATTCATTAGCTTTTATTGGATGCTCTTTTTACTATGCTCGATTGCTGATGTTGTGTCTGATTATCAGTATGACACGCATGAATTTAACTGGTGGCACTATAATCATGTTTTCATATCTGTACAGGCAGCTAAAGAGTTTGAGTCCGAGCTCAAGAAAGAGCCTGATTCCATATCCGAGCCCCCAGCTACTGAACCAAAAGCAGTCAGCGAGGAGCAAAAAGAGGACCCTGTCTCAAGTTCAAATGAGAGCACTTGAGACCGTAGAGATCTATCTTGTTGGCAGAATAATCAAAACGCTGATTCCAATGCATATAGAACAAGTTAGGTGAGTCTAAATTGTGGCCCTTCATATGAGATACCTCCTCTCTAAAAGAGCTGTTATTGCGGGTATTCATTTGTCTTCCTAGACTATGTTTGTTCCTTGTGCCCTGTATGTATTTTCCCCTCTTTTGGCAATAAAAATATCAGAGCAGGAAGTGGATTATCCAGGTTGTGTGTGTGTGTGTTTGGCCGGAATCAAGGTTGTGTTTTCACTGTCATGTTTCTAAGTTTCTAATTGTGTTCTAACATATCTCTTTGCCTTTTTTTTTTATCAAAGTTTCTTGGTTTTTCCCGCAAAGTTTCATATTCATATAGCTATGAGCTGGTAGAGATTTGCTGTTCTTGTCAAAAGGTTTGCATTCTTCTTTTCCTTGAAGGACACCCCACACACAGAATTTGGTGATAGTTTTAGTTGCCAGCCAGTAAATCCAAGTTGCTGGAAGAACAATAAGCTTAGACCAGGGTGGTGGTGATGAATGCATACACTAGTAGATAGCTTAATGCAACTACCTTTCTGTCATATGGAGGTCTCTAGTGAAAGTAAGAGGAAGTTTGTACCTGGGAGCTGATCTAAGTCAAGACTATTCTCCTCTCGGAAATCGATGTGGAATGATTTGTGTGCCGAAAGGCTCATTTATGGCCTGAGCTCTCCTAAGCAAGGTTATTGTCACGACCCAAAAATTTGGCAGAGTTTCCCCTATATTTAGGACTATCCAGAAATGCAAAACCTGCTATAGAAAAGCTCAACACACAAAATCCAGCCACAACCATCTACCACCATTTCCCAAATCACAGTTATCAACCATAAAATATTCAGGCCATAACATATGATCACACTATATAAGACTTCTATACATATCCTATCAAAATAAACTTATCCTAGTTGATCCTCGAATCTACTTGAGCGGCTCCACACGGTTGAGTGTCTCCTCTATCTGTAGAAAACAAATTTGCAGAGAGTGTGAGTTGCAACTCAGTGAATATAAAATTCCAAAGTGGAATAACATATGGCTCACATTTAGGTCCTTACACGACTGTAGCAACTTACACAATTTATCTATCATGGACATGGGGTCGTTGGCACCTTGACCAACTTCACACGACCCACCTAATGCAATGCATGTAACAAGCATGTCAAACAATAACCATGGGGTCGCATTACCTTTGCGACAAAGTTATGGCGGTACCGTTACTACTCCTCTCCTCAAACGGTACCATGACCCTGCACCTCAATCAATTCCTAGCATTTTACTTCCCGTGCCCCTTCCCTTCACACGCACACGGGGGGCCGCCTATTAACCTCTTACGGTAAGAGTGTACCCGTCGTCTTCAAGTTTCTCTCTTTTTCTTACCTCTCCTCTCTGGTATTTGTTTTTTCCCGACAAGGTCCGTGGGGAGTCAACTCACATATTCCACTGGGGTCACAGAGCCAGTGTCATTCATGTCCCATGCTTATATCCCACCGAGAACCCGCGGTAGATCAGTAAGGCCCATTTCTATTCCGCCGGCTTAGCGGTCACCATGGTTATACACAAACACAAACAATATGCAAATCATGAATGAATGAATGCATGTCCACTACCGGTATCACACAGATATCTACCAGCTACTCATTTCTCGAGCATAACAACTATAAACCAAAACACGAACAGATCATTCCACAATGGAAGAATGTATTCACAACCCCTTAGTCGACCAAATCACAAGGCAGGATCCTCTAGGTGTTGATCCCAATTCTCTTCAGCACCTATTATATCACCCACAATGGGGTCAATATACACAAATGCATCAGTAAATTATCCTCACCTATCATATTCAAGTAAAATGTATTCTAGTGAGTTAAGGAAAAACTTCTAAGGATTTGAGAGGGTGTAGGACTGCTCTACCGACTGATCTAAAGAGAAGAGTCCCTCCTCGGCATCCCACACTACTGTTATTCCCTTTTCCTCTTACCAGCGTCTACTCCCAGCCACACAAAGGAACAGAAAACCCTTCAGCAGAAACGAAACAACCACACTAGCAGCACCCACACTATGCTTCTCAGCTGGCATCAATTCGAACCCTAATAGCTATAGAAACTCAAACTCCCAGCAATAACACATAGATTTCAGCCACAGCAATTCCCGGGCAACAACTCAGCAACAACCTAAGGAAGGTTCGAGTAACCGAGATTCTTACCTCGAACGTCCACAGTTGACAGTAGGGCAGCAGAGTCTATAAACCAAGTCTTGTCCGCAGAAGATCTCCTCCTCTAGGGCTCGATTTGCTCTCACAATAGGCAGATGAAGATGGAGACGGATTGGGAAATCAGAAACCCTAATCAGTCCTAATTCGATCTTCTCCCTCGCGACGGGGGGGACTGAAAATGAAGACGACAAAGGGAGGAGGAGGAGGAGAGGAAAAGAAAGGTGGACAGGGCAGATGGGCCAGCTAATTGGGCGGGCTCTCCTTGGGCCCAAGCCTGTGGGCTCACAGTTATGTATATCTTAGTATTGACCTTGAGATGTGAAAAAGGATTGTCTGATCTCACTGGTAGATCCCTTCGCAAAATTTTGCCCAGACACATTCAGTAAAGGATGCCCTCCTGGAAAGTCTTGCTTCGGCCATCGGTGACAATCGCCTTGTAACAGAGGTAAGATCATCGTTCGGGTCATTCCACCGAGAATCGTCTGACCTTCCAATCTTATGGTGAAATACCAGATTAACTATCCGAATCACATTGTCTGCGGTACAGTTTTGCACGTCAATGTCTGGCAGGCTGGTGCTGAATGCTGGTGCAGAAATTGTTCGACTTCAAATCAAGAAATGAAAAACGGTCCCAGGATCAATTTCCCGAAAAGGGTGGGAAAATAGGCGGTTGATGGAGTTAGAAAGTGCTTAAATGAGTCCTGATTGAACGTGCATCGCTGTGCTTTCCATCTTCGAGCTCCACCTTCACTTTAACTTGAAGCGATGATGATGCAACTTCTTACAAACGGTCAAGTACGCAAGCTGTTGTTTTTTTATCAGACAGCTGTCCGAAATTAATTATTCCCCTAATCGGGTTTAGATGTCGTCGCGAGTTTGATTTGTAACATCAACTGTAATTAGTCCAATTTAATTAAAGTTCTTCCCGTCATATATTTCCTCATTAAAAGAAAAAAAAAAGGCGGGGGGAGTCAAAGGATATTGACGCGTGGAACGCGATTTGCTCTTCTACCGGAGTAAACACGAGGTTGGGGATTGACGGAACCACTTTGGCGCGTAAACGCACGCACTACGGGAGCGAGTGGGCCGGGAGCATCTTCTTCTCCTTCGCCATTGATCGTCTCTTTAAAGCGCCATATACGGGAGAGGTGCGGAGCACTGGAAGGTCGCAAGAGTCAGAGCAAAAGCAGAGTGATCAGAGGGGACTCTAATCCCGCAGAGATACCCGTACCTGATCGAGAAAAGGCAGCGGAGGAAAGCAAAGGAGCTTTCAGACTGCGTGTGTGGCCCGCCAAAGAATTTATTGCTGTACTCCGGTCGAGGAGCTCCTTCTCCGTCTAATTTTCTTTACGAGAAGCTACGCTGAGCTCAGATGGCCGGAAGCGGCCACGAGGGTCTTGGGGATGAGTTCTTCGAGCACATCCTGGCTGCACCGCCGGGGGGTTATGCTGGATCGACGGATTACGGTGGCGCAGGAGGAGGAGCGTCCGCAGATGTGGGTCCCATGCACATGGTGCTCCAGCTGGGCTCCTCCGGCGGAGGAGCTGGCGAGGGTAGCGGCGGGGGGATGGGGATGCTGCCGTTGGGGCTGAACTTGGAGCAGAGCGGCGGCGGGCTGCTGGCCCAGGAAGAAGGCGGTGGCGGGAGGAGGTTCAGGGACGGGTTGGCCAATAATAACAACTCGCCTTCTTCCAATTCGTTGGTTAATGTAAGTTTTAATTGCTGAAAATTTTTTAATTTTCTGAAATTGTTGTCATCTTAGTAAATCATTACAAGTAATTTATTATTATTATTATTATCATTATTTTTCCCTCTCTTTCCTTGCAGATGCGGGGCGAGTTTGTGCAGAACATGACGGGTTTCTTTCCGGCGTACGGGCAGCTACAGCCTCAGCCTCAGCCTCTCCGGCCGCAGCCCGTCCCCACGGTTCACCAGGTAACGTGGTCCTCAACTCCTCCCTCACCATCTGGACGAAAATACCCTTCGCTGACAATAATTGAGTTTCCATTTTCTTCGAGGCCTTCTCCTCTGTGACAGATTGTCACTCCTCCTTCCGCAACTGAGAAGGGGCTGGGGGATGGTGGATGTATTGGGGAAACCAAACAAAAAAACTCCCTCCTCGTCCATCTCCACCTGAAATCAAGAAAATTGTCAACTTTATCATTATCAATTTATTCTCGTATTATTCATAGTTCTCCTGTAGTCATCGTCCGCAATTCCTCCTACCCTTAGAAACTCTCTGCGCGCATTCAAGGGTAAGTTGGGAATTTTACGTGTTCCTAGTGGGCACGCCCTCTGGGCGAGCGTGGCCGGGTGGCAATTCAGTGGAGAGCGACGGAGGGTGAGTCCCGCACGCGAGCGGCGCCCTTCCCACGTGCGACAGAGAAAACATTAATTTGTGACGATGATTCTTGATTCACGTAGCGTCTCTCACTAAATTACACAGCGATCATGCTCTGGGAAATTTGTCGGACCAGACCAACTTGATCAGGGTCGTCGGCCACGATCAAGGGTGCGTTCGCTCCCTTGACCTTAGCTGTTCAGCCCACTTAAGATTTCCTCTAATTTTTTTTTTCTTGATATCAATTTAAATTTGGAGCGTTCATCAAATCAGTTCCTCTGTAATGATGCCACTGCTTTCCGCACTTAGCTATCTTCCATTTCTTGCCCTACTTCTGCGCAATGTAATAATGCTAGATGAACTACATTTTTTTTTGGCTGAAATATTATGATTACTTGGGTCATTGATGGAGAAGGGGAAAAAGATTGCACCCGCAACAACACGCGCTGGCCCATTCATTTCTGACAGTTGACTTGTATTCCACATCATAAATAAGTCGAAGTTTTTGACTTCCACGAATGAATGATGATAGATTCTGCCAAACTTTCCCTCCGAAGCTGCACCATTTCTGCAGGATTTCCGGGGGAAATTCTCAGACTCATTAGACAATCTATTGTCCTCATTTTAAAAAAAAATAATAATTTCTTTGTTTTTGCTTACAAGGGTCGTCATATAATATGTATGTAGTGGGTTCGGTTCTACCAGTCACTATGGATTCCATTGATCATTCTTCTTATCACGTTATTAGTTTAATGGGTCTTTTCCTTTAGGTTGGTCCTAGTGCCCTTTACATAATGCATTTCAGCCATTTAAGAAAATGTTTGCTTGGAAAAATGATTGGACTCTTTCAATGTGAAACCTCTTCGAAAATCTTCTCCACCAACAAGGAAGGCTGAAAGGAAAGTTGATATTATCCTAAGCTGTGATAAGTCACATTGTGGCTCCCCACTAGGATGTTCTGAGTTCGTACTTCTTTTTTCAGCTTGTGTGCTCCGTCCTAATCTTTTTGGTGACAAATAAGGAAATACCCGAAGGGATGAGCCAATAAATGTTATGGACGGTGAAATCGAAATATTATATCTGAATCTTTTGTTCAAGTTCTCTTGTCCTCTTTGAACCAATCTATCTTGGTTTCGAACTTGGAGTTTCCACCTGCTCCGATCAAACACAAACATGAAAAAACAATGGGGGGCGAGCAGTTTGCTGGTGTGTTAGATTAAGGCCTCTCCAGATAATCAATTTTTAATGGGGTTCTTAGTTGTCTTGTGGTCCTCAATCCTAACATTTGTTTAAGGACAAATCCTGTTGTGGAAACAATAATTAGCAATTCATTCTCTTTCTTTAACTAGTTCCTTGTATTCCAGTGTCTCGATAATCTAAGCCATCTAGTCATCAATCCTAGTTAACATATTATAATCAATAACTTTACTGACTTTGATAATTAAGTGTCTTCAAGAGCTTGCTGTTATATTCTCCTCTCATTTTTCGCTTTGCTTTTGAATTTACATAACCGTATTGCATGTCCCGATGTTTGAACAGCCTTTCCAAAGCCAACAAACTGGCGGTTCAATCTCTGCTGCACCCAACTCGCCAGCAGTCCGCCCAAGGGTTCGAGCAAGACGGGGACAGGCTACAGATCCTCACAGCATTGCTGAGCGGGTAAATTTATGCCTTATCTCCTCCATTTTGTTAAAGAGCGCTCCCCGTTTGTTTTTAAGCAAGTATTGCCTTTTCAATGAAATAATTGCGACAACTAATCAACTATCACGCAGCTGCGAAGAGAGAGAATAGCAGAGAGAATGAAAGCATTACAGGACCTGGTCCCGAGTTGCAACAAGGTTAATTATCTCATTGACACGATTTACTGACATCAATCAAAAGTTCTGTGGTTGCTCTAAGGGGAATCAAGTGGTGTGAAAGATTGATCTATTCGGTCATGCTAATTTCATTGCAGACGGATAGAGCAGCTATGCTCGATGAAATTGTGGATTATGTTAAGTTCTTGAGGCTCCAAGTCAAGGTACTTCTACTTGATTCCTTGAATCTTTTGTTATGCTGCGATTCGAAATTTTAAATTATCACAACTTTGGTGCAACTTCATCACGGAACATTGTCTTGGATTCCCTGAAAATTCCTGGAATATTCGTTATGAGGTAGCTACTACATCAAGTCTCAAGCTGATGTATGTCGACAAATCTGAAGACTACAAGAAAGTCAGACTCATAGTTGATGAAGATTTGCCGACAAATCCATTAACTAGATGTTGAATATATTTTCACACTCTTTTTTTTGGGGGGGATAAACAGGTCCTGAGTATGAGCCGAATAGGTGGAACCGGCGCTGTTGCTCAACTAGTAGCTGATGTTCCCTTGTCCTCTGTCGAGGTTGGTCTGTAGAAAACTTTTAGTTTGTTTCGTATGTTGGAATCAAAACAGAAGCAAAATGAAATATGCTGTATTCCCTTTTCCAATTCAGCACTTTAACAATCCATTCATCTTGAGAATATGATCCCTTTTTTTAAATTTATTTTTGGTCTCTTCACATAGCATATGTAACTAATTACTCGTGTTGCTGATGATCAAGGGAGAAAGCGTCGAGGGTGGAAACAACTCCCAGCCCGCATGGGAGAAATGGTCGACGGACGGGACCGAACAGCAGGTGGCCAAGCTCATGGAAGAGGACGTGGGGGCCGCCATGCAGTTCCTTCAATCCAAGGCCCTCTGCATAATGCCCATATCACTCGCATCGGCAATCTTCACAACGAACCAACCTGACTCCCAGGTACTCATAAAGCCCGAGTCCAACACACCCACTTAACGCGAATGGAAGAAGTTTTTTCCTTGTGCGCTATAACTTTGCGGCTGGTTAATCTAATTTCACTCCGTTACGACATCTGTAGGCATGACTTCTCAGAACTTACGTGATGGTAGAGCTACTGCTTCCTCTTAATGTTTCTCCTCTCTCGCTATATTCAAAGTTTGGCAAAGAATAATCGACTGATGCCAAATGGAGGAGATTCAAATTTCCACTTAATTAGTCTTTTCTTATAACTGTTTTATCCATATTATACCTCTTTTTATTCAAAAGTTCAATGAACCATAATTAATTCATATTTGAATTACAACATACTATAAATTCCTTATTACCGGAGTTACTTTGGGTGGGTGGGTGGTGGAGATTTCAGTGGTTGATGACTGAAACTGTAATGGAGGTAGGAGCTCTTGTTCATTTTGTTCTCGAGTGTCAATGGAAAGTGGGGTGTGGGGCCTCGTAATAGCGATGGATGTGCAATGGATGCCTGTGGGGATAGTCTTTTTAGTAGTGCAAGTTGAAAAGGAAAACTATGAAATTGTCTGTGTACGTTTGTGTCATCATTGGATAGAATAGCGGATCTATTACTATCTAGCAATTGATAAGAGCCCGAATCCGTCATCCCATCCACGAGCTATTAGAGTCTTGCATCGAATGAAATTACGGGCAAATCCATCGTATAATTATCCAGTTGGGCTTGTTCGTTTAGGAGACGGAAAGGTGCCGTATCAAAGGAATCGAGTGGGGGATTTGTCGTCTGATGAAAGCTGGCAATGTGGGAGCGACCACAGTGATCTAAAAGAAGAGTAATTTCCCTTTGTACTTGAAATGATCTCTATAAAGGCTGTCCTCTTGTTTGTTTCTGCAAAAGTGACTTTATCCCTCCAAAAAAAAGAAATTCAAAAAAGATAAAATAAAGCCAACATGATTGATTGTTGACACAGGAGATTTGATAAGAGTCCACAGATGTCTGCGTCCGTATTGAGAGTCCTGTCCGGTCTCATCATGGTCGGCCCCTACCCCCACAATTGCACATAAGTCCGTGTGCCGCGGGGAGTAATTATTATTCAATGCATAATAATATATATTTATTAGAACGGCTAACCAAAATATTGTTTACTATTAATACGTGGTTGGATTGAAATTTTAAAAGAAAATTTTATCTACTTTTTAATATTGAAATTTAATTATTGGATCTCCAAATTCATTTGAAGTTGATAATGTGTGATAATATCATTGAATAAAATTAACTTGTAGGGTGATATATTTGTTTACTTGTACATATGTCGCTTGTGAGTTATTTCTGCATAAATAATCTTGTTATCTATTTTATACTGAATGTCTACTCGGGCAACAATGGTAAGGATCCGTCCGTCCAATATTTGGAGTATAGCAATTTTAATAGGAAATGAAGTTTGAAATTAAGAAATTAGGGTTTTGATATTTGAAGTGTAACTCACTCGGCTGATCCACACGGACCAAGATTCGGTCATGGGCCTCGGCCCCTCTACATATCTCATGGTCGACATATATATAATTCAGCCAGTCCAGTCAGAAGCTAAGATTCATCCAGATTCGGATATCCGTCGCTCTGCTATCTAGCTCAAAGCCTAATTTCCAGAACGGGCTGAGCTGAGGATTAGTTCGAGTCCAGAATGATGAAAAGGAACAACTACACATGATTTTCGGCCATCGAAACCGGCCTACATCAGGCAAAGACAACAGAGAAGGAAGAACGTGTAAAATCTACAGACTGCTTCTCCTGGTCGCCGCTATCTGTACAAAATGATTTCATTTTCATGACCATGAGATCTTCCGTAAGAGACGATCTGTACATTGAAGGCATCTCTTATACATGCACCGAGTCACCCTCTTCCTCAATACCTCCTGCTTGCTGCGGGTTCGGTCATGGGAGCCGATCTGAAGACTGAACTAATCTCTTGATCCTCAGCCTCTTGCAAGTAACGAACATACTGCAGAAGAAGTGGATAAAAGGAAGTAGTTAGTATCCGATTCTGCACGGTTTCTCGACCGGTGAGATTCAATGCGCCAAATCAGCTCGATGCCATCACCAGAACTGATAGTTCTTTCCTCCCAGCTGACTCGACATCGAACACATCAGCCCAGTTGGGCATGGAACTAAGTGGCTCGAGGTTCCGGAAAGAGGACTTACTTCCACTGGACATCTCCGACAAGCATCCAGTCACTGTCTCTGTCTTCGTAGGTGGGAACGAACTCTGACCCATCGTAGCCTTCCCTCTCAGAATACTCACCGACTCATATCGAACAAGCACAATTTAAGCTTCCCTATAATCAATAATCGGATCGAAAACTTGGCCATGTCTTCAAGGCCCTTTAAGAGTTCGGGATACCCTTTGAACAGCTTAATCAATCTTTCTGAGATAAGGAACACCAACCATGCTGACTTTTAGGTACACTCCCGCCGACTCTGGCTCAGTCTTCTTCGGCTGCAAGCAGCTTTTCTTCAGGTAAGACCGGATCGACGGCCACCCCACGACCTGTGACCTGCATCGACGCATCGGACCCAGATCAGTACTTTCGCTCACGATCTAATGAGGGAGGATATCGTACTTCCTATATATGAGAAACAGTCCGGGAGGATCCAACACATGCTTTCTTTGCCAGTCGAGCGGTTTCCCCACGATTGCACTTCCGAGAATCATCGCATGTCGGATTGGATCCTCCATCACATGATGGCAATTCCGGTGATGGTCGCTTGTTCTTTGTTGCGCTACCAGGAGAGGGTCCCTTCTCTTGATCTACCATGCCCGGTGGGCCTAGTCGGAGCTCCCTAGCTTCGAGGTTGAGATCTCCTTCAAATGCCATTGATCCTGCAGCTGCTGCTGTACCCGCAATGGATCGATCCAACAGTATGTTCTTCAAAACCGACCTCACCGATCCAGCTCTCGTTGCTAGTGTCTTAAATTTACTGTAAGCTGATGTAATGGGAACGAGTTTCCCCGGGATATTTCGGGACCTTTATTCTTTGACGTGAAGCGCACCTCCGTCCAATGATAAACCCACACATATGTTGTCTCTACTGCTACTACCCTGTGGTACGTCGAGGGAGTGAAAGGATATATATGAGTTTAAGCGTAGCATATATCCATGTATACGTGTACATATGTATATAGGGAACCCACACGAATGGGTTTCCACAGTGACAGGGCGGCGGCGGGGGAGATGTTGATCGTGAACTACTACTACGAACGCGCTTTGTGATAAGATATGTATTGATCGATGAAGCACGTCCACGTCGGCAGAAGCATAGGATGAGCTGGCTCCCACGCGAGGATGTCCCCGTGCGTATGTATATCCACGAGACACTGTTAGGCTTGGGCCCACAGGGATCCCTCCCGTCAATCAATCAATCAATCGATTGGCTACCCCATGGCCTGTTGACTTTTCTCCCTTGTGGGCTCCACGCAGCAACTCAGGTGAGAGTTGATGTAGTGCACAACATATTGCGTAATCGTTGTACAGAAAAAATGGTTCAATCTTATGTCAACAGAGAGCCAATCACGGATTCTTTCAACCGATCATACATTTTCCCATTTTTATATGAAATCTCATATTTAATTATGATGATTAATTAAAAGCTTATAATCAAAATAATTTATCAGTTAATCCAACTATTCATCTCAATTCAATCTTATATAGACTAAAACCCTTTATCTATATCTCATCATTCTTTTGGAAACAAAGACCAATTACATTGATATCGATCGGTCGAGACGATTTAATTATCTTTCTATCAAATAAATTATGAAACCAATCCATTATTTTGAACAGTTCCACCTTTTGGTAGCTCAAGAGTATGAACTCTTCAAAATCCATCTAAATGCCACAAATAAAATATATCAAGTCATGATTAATATGCGACCAAATTTGACTTTTCTTGTACAGAAGATGTTAGGGAATCTTCCATTATCTGAAATCGAATATACGCACATAAGTTTACTGATTTTCGGGTATCGAGTCAGGAAAAGTAATTCATGGCCAGCTCTGTTGTCGTGGTTAGCAATTACGTGACGGGACCAACGCCCTTCACGGCCGGACGAGACGCCAAGAGATGGATAAGCTGTCCGTCCTTTCACTCTTCAAAACCCTCGTCTTCTTCCTTGCAGTGAGACAGGTCGAGTTCTCCCGACAGAACTGAACTGAACTGTCCTCTTTTGGTTCGAAAGCCACACATGAAATAACGAGCGGTTCTCGGACGTTGCAAATCATTTAAGTTAAGCAGTTTGCCTCTTAAGATGATAATACGGCTTGAATTAAAATTAATTATAATTAACAGCAAAACAATGCTCTCTTCACTGTCCACCAGATTCATTAATTTTACCTGGGATCGGTTGTGTATAGATGCCGCCGGATTAAAGCAAGCTTATCGAAGCATAGTGCGTTCATAGTATTTTACTTCTTCTGATTCAAATAAGTCGCTGTGCACTCTGCCCATTATGTACCACCATATTTCCCCAATCAAACGTGTAACTATGACATACATACAAACATACATATATATATATATGAATTTCAAGAAGGACAGTACGTTGTGTTATTGATCTAACTTGAAGATAGCCTGTAGCTCTCCTCACTCCACGTAGACCAAGACTGTTAGACCCCTGAGCTCAAGCCCCGGAGAATGCGCACCACAAGCCGTACCTCGGGGTAGTGGTAGCGCATAGCCTGCACACGAGGATGCGCGGGTTGTCAAGTGCGAGGGGTTGGGATCAATTGCAAGTCCATAAGTGGGCAAGTGTGGAGATGGTCACACAAGCATGCGCGGAGGCACTGGTGAAGGGAACAACTGATCAAGGCTCGGCAGTGTGCTGAGGAACCAAATTGTGGCCAGGAAGTGTCACAAGGCACAAGTAGGCGAATGCGCGGATGGGCAGTGAGGATGCCCACGAGCAAGGCACGGTGCAATGCTCTAGGAGGTTCGATGAACCTGATACAACCGCGCAAAGGCACTCTAGGAGTGCACATAACTCAACAAGCCCGGCAAACGCTAAGGGAGCGGCAAGGGAGTTGACTACTTGTGGAGATCGGTTAAGTCCTTGACCATGCTCGAGCACCAGTGGATGTAGCAATCCCGTTCAGACGATCGTGATCTTAGGAAGGAGATCAAGGACGTGCATCCTAGAGGAGGATGGATCGGGTCGATGAGGCTTAGCTGGCGCCAAGTCAATCCGAGTGAGCAATCCGAGAAAGTTTCTCCTAGAATAGCAATTAATCTGTTATGGAAACAATCCTTGAGGGATTGGACAGATTTGGCAACCAGCCAGTTATGGAAACAATCCAAGAGGGATTGGACACGCTGGAAACTGAGGGAGTGAATCAAGGGATTCTAAGATGTCGGTTGTCATATTGGGCTCACAAGGCTCCTCTATATAAAGGGGGCAGTCTCATTCAGCAGGGACACCAAGACCTCACGAGGAGAAGCCAGAGAGCAGCGAGGACGACCAGGGCAGTCAGGAGGTAGAGAGGATTTGAGATTCCAAGGAGTGGAAGCCAAGTCGAACTTGCAGTCCGGTGTTCTTAAGAGAAGGCACAAGACGGGCGTGCAAGCGGCGCGAGGCTGCAAGGCATAGGTTCGCGAGACTGCGTGTAAGAGTTCTGTCATAGGTTGGGTTTTTCGTGTACTTGTGATATATGTGAATACGAGTTACGTTTTCCCAATTGTGTTCTTGTATTCCTCGGTGTTGCTTCTTTGGTTCCTTGATCGTTTGGACTTGACGGCACGCGCGATGAGTGTGTGTGGCTGGTCGGCAAGTGGTGTGTTGCCGCCTAGCGGGGTACGAAAAATTTGTGTTCCGCATCGGCCCCGTGACAAAGACCATCATGATATAACAAACATATATAATTCGAAACTCAGGCGAGTAAATTTACTACCGTTCTATGGATTACAAAAATTTCAGTGTATATTTATACGATATTCATAAAATACATAAAAGTCACACTAACATACTAATAAACACAAATATTTCGCCCACCCTATAGATAGGAAAATTAATATTTCAACCGTGAGTGGAGTACTGTACTGCCTAATATTTAAGAGTTTGATACCAGTTAGTTAAGGTCCGAACCTAATGAATTTCCTTAATTAATAAAATTCAAAACCTGCCGAATCAGCCTAATTAGTCCATGTTAATTAGGTGATGGGAATCGCCGTATTTTTGTATATCGCAAAATTTTCTGAACGATTATTGGGGTGGTGGAATTTTTGTACATCAAGAATGTTAGTCACAACTTACATCTTAATTGATTACTTAATTCTCTAGGCCGTAATCGCTTAGTTACCTTCATTCAACAAGCATCTCAAAAATGAAATGTGCATTATTGACTCCAAGATTAGAATGCTAATTCCACACGCAGTTGTTCCAGTCAAGTCCACGCCTCATCGTACGAGAAGACTGGTAGAAACTTAGCGCTCACTAGGGCACGCACCGTGGTAAAGTCAAGCTCTGCCTCTTCCCTATAAATCCCCTCTCCTCCTCTCTCAGTAGGGAAAACCCATCACAGAGACAGGCACGCAGCATAAAGCATTCTTCTTACCAAAGATGGCGAGGGCATTCAGCTCCATTTTCGCTGGGATCTTGCTGTGCGCGGCTCTCGCGGGCAGTGCTCATGCACAGAGCGCCTCAAATGTCCGGGCGACGTACCACCTCTACAATCCCCAGCAGCACAACTGGGACCTCGGCGCCGTCAGCGCGTACTGCGCCACATGGGACGCGAACAAGCCTCTCGAGTGGAGGAAGAAGCACGGTTGGACCGCCTTCTGCGGTCCTGCCGGCCCTCATGGCCAGGCCGCCTGCGGTAAATGCCTCAGGGTAAGTGATCTAACGACTTAATTATAAAAAAAAGAAGCAATCGTTTTCTAGTTTTCCATTCGGTATACCAATGGCGAATCATGCCCTGTAATGGTGTTGCAGGTGACGAACACGAGGACGGGAACTCAGGCGGTGGTGAGGATAGTCGACCAGTGCAGCAACGGAGGCCTGGACCTGGACGTGAACGTGTTCCGTCAACTGGACACCGACGGCAACGGCTATGCTCAGGGCCACCTCAACGTGAACTATCAGTTCGTCCAATGCTGAAGTTGACAAGCAATGAGGAGCTTATACTTGCAGAGAGTTTATTTATGCTCTTGAAAAACAAACTGTCTCAGCGATCGGAATAATGTCGAGTGTTTACTTCATCAATAATATCGAGAGGTTTGACCGCATGAAATTCTTCCGGTCGATAAATGCCCCAAAACCAAAGTTCGGTTGCATTCCGAGTTATCTAGCTAGGTTGAAGTAATATCGTAGGAGATCGTACCCTACGGTCGATAGAAAGTTAATATGAGATATTTTGATTATGACTTAACATCAAGGATCTAAAGAGCGGCTTATAACGGTAGATGTAGCAGGAATAATTAAAATGCTAACTATCTCGGGTGTAACAGCATTAAGTATTGGTCGTAACAGTCATTACAACTAATGTTCTTTATTTTTTTTTTTGGCCAATATTGATCTATTTAAATGATTTTCAATTGAATACTGCTCCACGCGTGATGCTGACAAAACCACTCGAGTGGAGGAGGAAGTATGGATGGACCGCCTTCTGCCGCCCTACCGGGGGCCTCAAGGCCGAGCCGCCTGAGGCATCTGCCTCGGGGCAAAAGCAAAACAAGCTTTCCTTACTTTTGAGCACCCTGCAAATATGCCTGGGAGAGTCAAAACGATGGCTGAACTATTGGAATATGGTGCTAGACGGTGGCGAGAATAGTCGACCCGTGCAGAAGCAGAGGGCCGGATCTGGATGTGGAGGTGTTCCGTGAACTGGGCATGAACCACAACGGCAACGCGCAGCGCCAGCTCGACGTGAACTGCCTGTTCGTCCAATGCTGCTGAGTCTGGAGTTGAATTAAAATACGAAGTTCACACAGAGCTCCGCTACTTCAATAATATTGAGAGGTCCGACCGTATGGAAATATGGAAAATTTTCCCTTCCAAATCACCTCAATTCATAGATACTGTAGACCGTTCTTCCTCATAGCGATATAACGATGACATTAGAGCAAAGTATTTGCTGAGAATAATCAGAGACCTCAAATCCAAGAAATCATGGCTCATCGGCCCTTTTCATATGATGTGGTGCGGGAAAAGATGGAGGCCCGATATGGTAGGCCCATGTAGGGCCCATCATGGATATCAGAAAGCCCAAAATGGGCCCAATTTGAGCTCCCCTTTATCTAGACTGCCGTCCGGGCAAGCACTCGCTGCGGCGTCTCCTTCCTGGTTTAGGTGCTCAATCGTCACCTTCTCCAGCGGTCGGGAACTGAGAACATGCAGCAGGTAATGCTCCGGCGAGGATACCTCACGGATCCCGAGCATCCCCTTCATCTCTTCCCCACATTTGGTGTTTTCCATATCCCATGGATTTTTAGTGATTTGATACTTAAAGGAGCTGATATTTTGAAGGGCGGGGGATCGGAAGCAGAGGTCACATGGGAAGATCAGCAGAACATCAACAGATTCTCCAAGCTGAACAATCGGTTCCATGAGCTCGAAGATGAGATTAAGGCCGAAAAGGTACGAACTAGGCAATTATTTCACGTCTTCCCCGGGGGTTGGACATTGGGTTTTCCCCCCTGATCTTCGAAGAATTCAAGCTTATGTATCGTTTGATTTCTCGTATCGATACCGAATGTCCGTTGCTGGTTCTGTGGTCTGCCATAGACAAATGAACTGCTGCGCTGCTATTGTCACTCTTAGCGTGGTCATCCTGAATCAGCGATGTTTTCGTGTGAGGCCTATGCTAACGCCTGGGATTCGATATTCTCCAAACTCCAAAGATATCGAATTCGAGGCCTGTGTTTTCTTACTATGTCTTCTAATTATCTTCTCTATCATAAGTTAAATGAGGGATTCAGCTGCCTCTTTGATGAAGTTAAGTTGGTTGATATAGAGGCATTGCTGGGTGGAAACTCAGTGATCACTAGAGTGTTTCTTTTGCTGTATTTGGGATTTGAGATTCGTTCCCGTGCCATCTTGACAGGACAACTATATTCGAATCCTTGTGGATTGGTGTGATAGTGTCTCTAACTCGTCATCGTCAATGGAACATTGGAATCTTTTGTATTGATGAAAAGAGAAATGCAAACCCTAAACTTTCTCCTTGGTTTTGTAACTGCTATGAAGAATGGATATAACACTGTCTCCCTCATTTGGTTCTCCATGGTATATCATACTGTTTAGATAAGAAGAATATAATTCACATTTACTACTCCTGCGGTGCCGTATTCTTGTAAGGCTCTCTTCCTTCTCATTCAATGGCGAACTTTTCAGGAGAGGAACGATAATCTGGAGGATGCAGGCAACGAGTTGATTCTCACAGACGAGGACGTGGTGCGGTTCCAGATCGGGGAGGTCTTTGCTCATGTGCCAAGGGAAGAAGTTGAGGAGAGGATCGAACAGATGAAGGAAGTCACCGCCAAGAAATTGGAGAAACTGGAGGAGGAGAAGGAATCCGTGCTAGCACAGATGGCTGAGTTGAAGAAGATCTTGTACGCAAAGTTCAAAGATTCGATCAACCTAGAGGAAGATTGATGAAGCTAACGTGCAACGTGTCTCGCTTTTTGTGTTGATTTTGGTAAACTATGCTTTTCTCTTAATATGTACCATGTCATCGGATTTGGACTGCAGAATCTTGGAAAGTCGTGTGCACAATAACTGATCAGTATATGAATCTTATCCTAATCAACTGATTTCACTGGTAGGATTACTTCGCAGTGACTCATCAGATTTAACTTAACCAAAACATACAAGTTCGAGTTCAATTCAGTGTAACTGGATCCTGCCACAATCTCCCGGCAAGGGCTTCAATCTTCTAGCCCCCAATGCCACAAAGAATGATCCGTGGTGAGGGTATGAACGGCAGACTGCTAAGCAGTACGAGGTAACAGAGAGTCCGGAGGACGAGTGACCCCTTTTGTGACATCTATCTAGGCTAGAGGTTAATTCAGTTTCATCTGCCGAGTGAGCAAATCCTTGGACATTGTCTTCTGCTCGCAGATCTCAGCGCATCGACGAAATTCACGGTTATCCAACAAGCAAAGAGGATATCAGCTGGGCCAGTCAGCCGGTGAAGTGTTCTCCTTCAAAGAGACAAACATCAACAAGCCCACTTTTAGGCGATGAAGTTTCGTATACTCTTTCTACTCCTCACTGATTTGAAGGAAGAATCCACTAATGATGTAAACTTTTCGATCACGTCATACTCAGTATCAATATTACGTCACGAGGGCATTTCGAACTACGAACACGTCAAATTGAAAGTGAGCGAGACCTATGGTCCTGACATGTCCGAGACATGAACAATTCCTCAAACCTAAGCTTAATCTTACAAAAGGCAACTTTTAAAAATGTATCGTAGGAGAGAGGAATCCACGGAACCCGCAAAGAACGATGCGCTATCAAAATAGATCAGCACAGGCTTTACTCCTCCATCTTTAGCCAAACAAAGCATAGAGAAGACACATCTCACCAGAAACAAGACAGCCACACTAACAATACTCCATTTAGCCACGTGACAGGATCAAGAGGCAACAACATCAGATGTAGCATTTCACGGAAAAGTAAGAACAGCTTCAAAATTAGAAAAGATCATATTCTTTCAACAGTCAGTCCCATAGTCACAATCTGGCTGAATGAACAGAAACAAAGTAACCACCATCACGAAGAACAAGAGAACATGCAGCGTAACCTCTCTACTCCAAACTGCCGGATCTCCCACGATGATATCTTAATTACAATATCATCTGTGCAGCAGATTAGCACGACTCTGTTCCTTCAAAGGAAGAAATCCATGATATCCCAAAGAAGCAAGAGAATCTGCCCGCAGCTTCAAGAAATAAGACCAAATTCCTAGCTTTTCCTTTTATCCTCTTGGTGTAGCCAAACCATGTAACCCAATTACCGAAATGCCCCAGCTTGATCCAACACTACCAGTATTTCAGGAATCATCAGCAAATTCTGATTCGAGAAAGGCAGTAACACAAGAACAACGAGCACCCTACATCAATTGGAGCCCCAGAAAAGGTCCATCTGTGAAATCGGAAATAATTCCTAGCTCAATCGAGTGTATGGGGGCGTTCTCATGGGCTGGTTCCCCACGACGGAGAATAAGCCGCCCTCGTTGGCGCTCTCCTCATCCACATATAAATCCTCCGAGCTCCGGAATGCTGCGTGCAAGCCCACAATCACGACCACTATCACCACAGAAACGAGCACGTTCAGACCCACACCGGTGAGCAGGAGAGCTATAATAGTAACGAGGCCGAGCCCCGCGAGGACGATTCTATCATCGACGCTGAAATTGAGCACGACTAGGGTTTCGTCCCGGGAGAAGTACAGGAAGTACCAGGCCACGAAGACGACGATGAAGACGATCAGGGAGATGGGGTGCCAGAGGAGGCTAAGGAAGAGGACGGCGAGCAGGATCATGGTGTAGTTGACGCGGAAGTGGCTGAGGTTCTTCCCGATCCGGGACATGGCGTAGGCGAAGCTGTAAGGGAGGGAAAAGGAGCCGAGGTAGAGGAACTCGCGCCAGGGGCGGCGCGTGGCGAGGAACTCGGTGGCGCGCGTGGAATAGGAGAGGGTGGCCATGGGGGGCTGCCTGCCGCTGGGGCTGCTGCTGCTGACCGTGGTGGCGGAGTAGCCGTACGAAGAAGAGGGCTTTGTCGACATTGCCGTGTCTGCACGGAATCCGCAGATCTGCAAACACCCACAATGAGGAGAGGAGCTACGAGGCGACAGAGATTCGCAATAGCGAAGACGAGGGATGGTCGTGGTCAATTTTCATGGCGTTTGAGAGACTTCTGGGTTAAAAGCCCACATAAAGGCTCAACTTTTGCCGAGTTGATGCCATCACGACACTCATCGATGGCTTCTTTCCAACTCTTCGTTTTCCATTCGGGGTGGGTGATCGTTCAAAGCTTGTTACTTGCAGGCGTCATACAAAAGAAAGACCTAGTGTAGGGGGTGTTCTGTGATTAATTACTAGGATACTTCAGGGGGCAACCTGGCAAATAGTCACACGTGAGAAGAATGCGGCGCAATCGTCGGCCCCGCACAAAGAAGGGTCCGTACTGTAGGGATGGGCTAGACTGTCAACAGTTGGCATGGCAAAAAAAACCGTGCCTGGCCCGGGGTCTTTAGCCTACATAATCGCGGCCCAAACAAATTGTGTCTGCTGAAAAAATGCGAAAATAATTTTTGTAAACAATTTATATGAGAATTTTAAAAAAAATAGATTAATTAAATATAAATAATTATATTTAAATAATCATACAAGATTTTATTTAAATTAATATAAATTTTATATTAATTGATGAATTATACCTTAAAAAACTTTATTTTTGAAATATAAAATTATTCAAATTTATTTTTTTAAAAAAAATTATTTGCATTATTCGTATGGTGCCATAATTTTTGGGGTTGCCGGCAAGGCAGACATGCTAGCACGGCCCGAATTACTCGTGCCGTCACGAATTAACGAGTTTAGGGATGGCAATTATGGGGGTGGGTCTAGGTATGGCCTTTGGCCCGCTCTGCCGCACCCCCATGTGACCCGTTGTAATATATATTTAAAATGATTATTATTTGATCCGAAATAACTTAAATTTTAATAAATTAAAATCGTCTGCGGTACTAGATCTCTATCTGTCCCGACATTACCCTTTCGTCCCGAGTCAGCCTTTGTAGTTTCAAAAAATCAAGTGAAAAGGCGTATTCCAGTCAGAAATAAGTTCACTTTTTTTTTTCTTTTGTTTATTCGCCCGTACGCTATAAATCATTGTCGCATGAAGGAGTGAAAAGCGTACCCTGGGTCGTAACCTTTCAAGCTAAAATTCACCCAGGGCAGGGTAGTTATCAACCGTACCGTGCTTCGAGATCCCCAATTCCCGACCTAGTGCTTGGAAGATGGTGCTAGCGCACACAAGATAAAATGGCATAATTCGATTCAAGTGTCGTACCTCCGCAAATGCAAGCCATTTCCTTGAAAAGAGAATTTCAAGTGCAAGAAAATACAATACTAGACACACACGCGCGATATGTATATAACAACCGTGGAACACTCTGTGCTCGAACAATCTGACATCCCGAGCTCGACTGGTGAGACTGAACGAGATGCCCTTCATGCTAGTAGTACGTCAAGTACCATTCGTCTTGGCACAGATGATCGGCATCGTCAGTTCGATGCTGGGATGTATAGCGATTGAGCCCTTGGAAAGGTGAACCATCTCCATTATCAGCCATCCCGGTGAAGCTGCCATCGTGAAGCGGTTGTTCGATTCCGAGGAGTGACTGCTGCGTTCCTGCCTCCTGTATCAGCCATCGAATCACGATAAGATGAGATGAGAACCGCCGATACTGTGTTTCCAAAATCTATCGTACCGGCTTCAGACGATCATTAGTTGGTCGATCATTGGAACAAAACGGGAAAGCATCACGTACGACACTAGAGCAAGTTTGAGAGTCGTCCGAATATGACCGGTCGAAGGAAGAAAGATGCCCAAGATTTATACATTACCTCAGTGAAGCCACTCCGATAGGTGGGTGCTCGAAATCCAGACGTGAAATGGTTGCTCAATGCCTCATCCTGTAGATTGTCGTCTCCTTTCTTGCCGCTTCTTTTGAACACGCGGCAGACAACAAAGGGGTGCTGCAAACGATCATGACAATTTAATTTCCATGACTCAGTCGATTCATACAACCACCGGTGTAGCAAGTGCAAGTAAGTACCTCTCCGACATCGTTGCTGAGATAGGAAGCGTTAAGGTAGTATTCATGCATTCCCCAGAAGGTCAATCGCGGGTTGTTAACACGACCTAGGTAAAAGGTTAGCGTGTTCATTGTGCCCATCTATCTCTACACAGTTGTCATCGCTCTTCACTGTCTTCTTCGAGCTGGTGATCTTCCAGTAACCAGCATTCGGAACAGTCCTCCCCCCATGGCTACTGAAAAAGAACCACTCCCTCCCATTAGTCTTCCCATGGGATAGCCCTACAAGTGATAAGATGAAAAGCAATCTTTTAGGGAAGAGATAGAAAAAGGGAACAGACGGATAAATTTCCAGCGACCTCCGAAACTTTCCAAGCACTTAACTGTTGTACAGGTCTGGCAGCACTTCGGGATCCAATTTGTTGAGTTCAGCATCCGGAATAAGGTGACCATTGGTTGAACAGTCGGGATCCCGCTGGTAGTCGAGGTGCCTCTGCTTCAAGTAAACGAGAAGATCCTTGCTTGTGGGGCTAAAGTAGTACCCTCGGACACGCTGAATCTCCATTTCTGTCTCTATAAGCTTCCTGGTAAAAACACGGGAAAGTCGAAGCGTATTTATAGAGTGGCGCGGTGGGGTTGAGAGGGCAGGGGTGGTGTTTTGCTGGGAAAGTCGTGGGGGAACACATGCTTACCTGCGAAGTACTTTTGCCGGCAGCTGACCTTCTACTAAATTACCTCGCGCACTTTTCGGCAGCCAAAAAGGGAAGAAAAAAGAAAGGCCTTTTCATCACGAGAATATGTTATTCAATGATTGATTGATTCTGTCCGATACCACGACATGACCGCTAACGGCAAAGTTCTCACTGAAAGATTCCATACACCTCATTAGTTTTTTTATTAGACTGGAACTAGAATTAAGGGGTTTTGTTAACAAAAAGTGAATTATCTTAAAATAAAAAGTGTGAAATTTGGATCAATTACATACAATCAAAATTATCCGGTTATAATATGTTAGTAAATCAATTGTGTTGAATTCGTTATTTATATATAAGAAATCGAAATTGTTTATACATAAAAGTCTAAATTAATATTTTTTTATTTGATAGATGTAAGATTATATATCTCAACACTCACTATCACGTAATAATATGGTCCACTTTATGCCATTAAATAACCGTTCTCAACAACTATTTACAAGTCAAATATTCATCTTTCCATCTCGAACAAAGGGGACAACTAGTCATGAACTAAATAATTTTCTTTCGTATTTGGGCTTACATAAACTGATCATTAGCCGAGTTTCTAAATTTCAATTAGGAGAGGTGCGAGCTCACTAATCTTGATATTATATTGAATTTGTTGTAACCCTATAAAAAATTAGACTCGTTTCTACCTAAAAGTTTAAACTAATAGATGATGATATCTAATTTTTTATAAGTTTATAATTTTCTTTTTATCATTAATGTGTGATCGTATATCATGAAAATTAAAAAAGGAAAAAGAAAATTTAGGAAAAGCTGTGGTTGATTTTTTTTTTTTTTTTTTTTTTTTTTTGCCCCCATCAGTGTCAAGGTATAACCAGTCGATTTGACACACAGCCGGGAGGCGAAAGGAAAGGGCCGTTAGCCGTCGTTCCGGCTATAGAAGAAGCCATCAGCCATATGGCTGTGGTGACGAGGTACGAGATTCAGGTCAGATTGAATTCAACATATGGACAATTAAATTTGACGGCTAGCCGTTTGGCTAAAGGTCTAGAACTCAGTTGTATCCCTTCACTGCTATCTTCTCTCAAACTAGTGCAAATCCCGTCAGTTCGTAAGGGCTTTTATGGGCAGTGATCCTTCCCCACATCGCACATCGGGTGTACTCTTGAAACTTTCCATTGGATGGAGTGATCCAGTGGAGAGCTGGAAGAGGCATCGCCTGTGTTCTGCGTTGTGATGAGGACGGAGAGCTGGAAGCAGCACCACATTCTCCTTGCCTGCAGCTTTGCCCGGCATGCCCATGTTTATCATCTTTCAGGCCCCCAACCACGAGACAATTAATGCTGCAGTTGCATCTTTGATATCTGCTAATCGTTCTTGTGATTACCTTCCCATCATCAAGATGTGATGTTGATTCCATTTACAACATCACCGATCGATCTGCATCCCTCGCTTCAGCTTGGGGTTCCTGTTTTCTTACCAATCTCTTGTATGTCCCGGAATCCATGCTTGAACATGCTTAAGCGAAGGCAATCTTTGCAGCATAAAACAGCAGTCATAACTGACAGCAAATTCATGCTTTCTGGGCAAAACCTACACGGCATCTGGTACATGCCGGCCAGTCCTATTGTTTGAGTTTCCTTGACATTCAAAATTGCCAACAGTAAGATGTGCATATACAGCTGGCGCAGCTCTGTGAAAATCTGCATACACTACCAGGCCTGCTCGACTTTATTCAAAATCAGAAGTCCATAGCGTCAATCTGGGCCGAGAACGAGTAAGTCAAGAAATCAATGGAGGGAGGCGGAGCAAAGAAGAAGGGAGATGCTGCAAGAGAGGAACAACAGCATACATTTGTTTCTAAGGGAACTTGTCCGCTCCAAGACCAACAGACTCCCTACTGGCTTTTACAAATACACCGGAAAGCCGGATACCAAATCCTCTTCCGGACCCTGGCTGCGGCCATTAATCAGAAAGGAACAAAAAACCAAAAGCTTGTTCTCAGTCGAAGAATCTTAACCCTATAGAATTATAAGCCTCCTGATCTCCTCTCCTCTCTGTCACTGTCACTGTCTCTGTTTTCTTTTCTTCTCTTTCTGGTTCATTAACTTCCTGTTTAGTTTTCATGAATAAATCAAATGAATCCATGTCTGTACAGAGCCAGCCCAACTTTCATCTGTTCACTTGGACTGCATCACAGAGCAAGCTACAGCCTGAGCCCAGTGCCTCAGCTTCGTCTTCACGTGCTGGGGATCATCCCCTGCAATTCAAAACAGCAGCAAAAGTTGCATAAGTTTGTCATTGAGCGGCTTTGATAAGATATCCAATGTACATGCGATTGACAATTTCATTTCATGTTCAGCGTGGTAAGTAATGCCCATACTCGTGCAAGAGACAATTAGATGAATCGTAGAATCTTCAATTTTGATCTTTCTATTAGTTTTTGCCATCTCCGTGGTGCAGCACTTATATCCAGGTGAGGTTTAGCATTTGATAATTACCATAATTCATGCATTTTGATTGCTTTATGATCTTCCGATGACATGATTATCTTACCGGGGCTGCAAATCTTCCACGTGTCAGACTCGCTCCTGGGGCTCTCGAACGAAGAACGGCTGCCCAAGGAGGAGGTGGAGCCGTGGCTCTGCGGGGTGGATACGGGGCTCAAGGACAGCTGACGGTTCACGGCGAAATAGAGGTCAAGTGCAGGGAGGGTGTTGCAGAGCTGCTGCCCGTCCTCCTCCTTGAAGCCGAACCCAAGCTCGATGCATCCCTTGAGCTCGTTGAGGTCCTCGTCAGTTATGGCGCCGTCGCCTTCGTTGGCGAGGCTGTTCCTCCTCCTCTCCTGCCTGAGGATCTGGCGCCGCCGCCTCTCCCATGCAATGTCACGGGGCGTCTCGCACATTGAAAGCTGCTTGGAGAGCCGCTTCTTGCCGTTCTTCCACCTCAGCGGGGCGAGCGGCATCCTCTCCAGTTCATCGTATTCCGGTGACGCACATGATGAGGACGAGGATGACACTTCCTTATTCATCTCTCCCCACACAGCTAACGATGAACCGAAACCAAACAATACTGAAAATCTTTATTAATATCTATACCTTCGAAGGGGCCGAGGCAGCAACAATCAGCCGCCCGGCCGGAGGGAGGAAAGGACGTTTATCGTCGAGGGGGAGTCAGCAGTCTGAGGCTTATAAAGAAGAGGGTGCAGTAGCGGGGAAAAGATTCGGTTTGCAGGAACCAAAGCCAACTCAAAGAGGAGGAGCAGTGGGATCGAAGGGAACAAAGGCAGTTAAGCAGGTAACCTGGGGCAGCTGTCACGGCTGCCTCTCAGGACCTCTTTGCTGCCTCCACCGATCATTCCTAACACTCGCACACATCTGCCCCCCTCTCCATTAATAATATCACTAGTTATTATAATTAGGAATCTCTCTCTTTCTATTGTCTTTGAAGAAGGCCAAATTTAGTTAGCTCAGGAACTAATCTTTGGAGGGTTCAGCTACATTTGAGCAGCAGCCTTCCCCCCCACAAATTTAGCATCGAATATTCCCAGGCGAGCATATCAACAGAACTTGAGATGGGTGTTTCGTGTTGTTCGTGTATTGCCCGAGTGTTCTCTATCTCATGGAACTTTTTCTGCAAACTGAAGAAGACTAAAAAATGGTCAATGAAATTGTTAGAAAACCGAACAAATCATTTGGTTTTCTTTCGACCATCCCTTGGAGGAGGAGGGGGTGTGGGAAGCAGTCCAAAAAAACTCCTCCATTTGAGAAGAGATGACTACTATAACCGTGAAGGCTCATTGCACAAGCAGCCCGCATAAAAATGTCGAACAATTTGACTGGCATACAACCATTAACATGGCCATTCACGGTCGAGTTAGGTGACTGTCCTTTGTACATGTCAGTGCAAGAAACAAAACAGGATTCTTCTTCTTGAAACCCAGCTTTCAAAGTGATAGTTCTTGCAATTCTCTGGTTCTCTCCTTACGTTCTTTCATCCAATTGTCCAGATCATCTGTTGGTAATTCTGGTGTCACTTCTGCAGAAACAGTACAGTCCAAGGCTTTATGAAATTTATATAATATTTTACATTGTTTTATAAGACTGAGAAGACAGACTGCACTCCAAGTTCTACTTAAATCCATGTCTTCATGCTGTTCCTTTTCACCACAATGTTCTATGCCTCTGTTTCAGTGTTTCCCCGAGAACAGACATACTTACTCACAATCCAAAGTTCATGGGAGAGAGATATCGTAGGAGCAGAGATGCTAAATTTAGTTGTTGTTGTTATTCAAACTTGCTAGGAACTCCAAAGGCTGTCCTAGACCATTCAAATCCATAACCACTTCTATGTTCTCAAATTAGCATCTGGTGGTTAAAAATTTTCCCAATTATGGGAAGCAAGAATTAGGGAAAACCGCCGGAGGACAGAGAGGCTGCCCATCAAAGGATACCGGGAGAATTCAGCGCAATCTTCTGTCTCTCTTGTCTGGTCTCATCCTCCAGGTGAGATCCAGAGGCAGATGAATGTGTTCTAATTCGTCCATGGACAGTTCTCCCCACGTTATCCCGACCGGTTGAAGTAGAACAAAGAGTTTCCTAGACAGATCCGTTGCGGCGTACGGGGAAAAGACTCAAGCCTGTTTCTCCTGTACGCCGAGGGCAATTTCGCTGTTTTCCCCTGCTTTCTTGTTCCTTCGCCTGAGAGAAACCATGATGTTCAAGAATCTCCCAAGGTTGCTTTCCTTCTTTTCACTTTCCCTGGCCTTGAACTCGCTCGTTGTTTTGGGGGCGGACTCGAAGATGGTCCTCACCTGTGGAACGGGTGCCAAGGGCAAGGATGCGGACGGACGGGAATGGGAGCCTGACACCAAGTACTTCACCTCCTCGAGCTCGACCCCGTTGACAGCCTCGTTTCAGGATCCATCTCTTCCCTCCGAAATACCCTATATGACCGCGAGAATCTTCACGACCGAGGCAACCTACACGCTCCCAGCAAAAGCCGATAAGCGGTACTGGATTCGGCTCCATTTCTACCCGGCAGCCTATGGCTCCCTCGACCCCAATGATGCGTACTTTGATATCATCGCCAACGGAGCCAGGCTCCTGAAGAACTTCAGCGCTTCCGTAACGAGCAGGGCCCTCACGCAAGCTTACATCGTGAAAGAGTACTCCCTCGTGCCAGCAAGCACCGGCGTCATCAACATGACATTCACACCATCAAAGGAGCACCAAGGTTCTTATGCATTCGTCAATGGAATCGAGCTGATTATGATCCCAGACCTATTCGGCTCGGCCCAGATGGTTGGGTTCAATGACCAACCGGTGGACGTCAAGAGCACGAGCTTACAAACCATGTACCGGATAAATGTTGGCGGCCAGTACATCGCTCCCACAAATGACTCGGTGCTGAGGACTTGGTACGATGACACCCCTTATCTCTATGGGGCGAACGCTGGGGTGGCGACCTCGACAAACAACTCAGCTGGGATCGATTACAACGGGATGCCTGCGTATATTGCCCCATTGGACGTCTACAGCACAGCGAGATCAATGGGCTATGATGCGGACCTCAACAAGAACTACAACTTGACTTGGCAGTTCCAGGTTGATGCGAATTTCACCTACCTAGTGAGGCTCCACTTCTGCGATTACCTAGCCGAGAAGGTGAATCAAAGGGTGTTCAATATCTACATCAATAACCAGACGGCCCAGGCTGGAGCTGACGTCATCGGCTGGGCCACCCATTCATCGGTCCCGATGTATAAGGACTATGCCATCTATGTTGCGGACGCAGCTGGCGACGAACAAATCACACTGGGCCTGCATCCTACGGTCGATGCAGTTCCGCCCCCTGAGTTCTACGATGCGATTCTTAATGGGTTAGAAATTTTCAAGATGAACGACCCAACAGGGAACCTTGCCGGCCCCAACCCACAGCCTTCGGAGATGCTCCTCAAGGCCGAGGCGGAGGCGGCTGCCCAGGCCAATCAGTCCAAGGGCTTCTCCTCCTCCAGCAGCAACATCCACGTGATTGGCGGGGCCGCTGGTGGGGCGGCAGCCTTTGGGGCCATGGCGGCAATTTGCATATCTGTGTACATAAGAAAGAGGAGAGTCCAAGGAGTGGACTCGCACACCACCAGTTGGCTTCCCATCTCCGGTTTCTCCCACACAACTGGCAGCAAATCTCATACCTCTGTAACCAGCCACCTCTCGTCTGAGGCCCAGGGCCTCAGCCGCCGATTCTCGTTGGCTGAGATCAAACAGGCCACAAAGAACTTCGACGAGTCCTATGTCATCGGAGTAGGGGGGTTCGGAAAGGTCTACAAGGGAGCCATCGACAAGACCACCAAGGTTGCAATCAAGAGATCGAATCCGCAATCTGAACAGGGGGTCAACGAGTTCCAGACAGAGGTCGAGATGCTCTCGAAGCTACGGCACAAGCATCTGGTGTCTCTTATTGGCTACTGTGAGGAAGACAATGAGATGTGTCTGGTATACGATTACATGGCACGGGGAACACTCAGGGAGCACATCTACAAGGGCAACAATCCTCAGCTTTCATGGAAGCAGAGGCTCGAGATCTGCATCGGATCTGCAAGGGGGCTCCATTACCTTCACACGGGAGCGAGGTACACGATCATTCACAGAGATGTGAAGACCACCAACATCCTTTTGGACGAGAATTGGGTTGCCAAGGTTTCCGACTTCGGGCTCTCAAAGACGGGGCCGAACATGGACAAGGGGCACGTGAGCACAGTGGTGAAGGGGAGCTTCGGGTACCTGGATCCAGAGTACTTCCGGAGGCAACAGCTGACGGAGAAGTCCGATGTCTACTCTTTCGGGGTCGTCCTCTTCGAGGTCCTATGTGCCCGGCCGGCCCTGAACCCGAACCTCCCCAAGGAGCAGGTGAGCCTCGCCGACTGGGCCCAGCACTGCCATAGGAAGGGCACCCTCGAAGAGATCATCGACCCACACATCAAGGGTAAGATCAATCCCGAGTGCCTCAAGAAGTTCGCCGATACTGCACAGAAGTGTCTATCCGAAGCAGGAACTGACCGTCCTTCCATGGGGGATGTCCTCTGGAATCTCGAGTTCGCCCTCCAGCTGCAGGAAAGTGCCGATGGCTCGAGCCACTCCGCGAGGGAAAGGACGAGCGACTTCGACGAGATCAGCCTGGACGACAATAATGTCAGGCTCCACATAAGTAACCTGAGTCTTGGGAGCGAGCACGAGATGAGCCAAGAACTGGAGGGCGGCAACTCGGCCGACATCTTCTCGCAGATTGCTAACCCCAAAGGGAGGTAACTGAAGGAAATCTGGGGCATCAAAGTTTCATGTATCCAAGTTTCTCTATACACCTTGCCATTGTCTCTCGGCAAAGGCTGTTAGGATTCCTTCCCATAAAATAGTAAAATCCAGTAATCGCTTTCTGGTTCTCTCCCTTCCACTGTATTCCTTGAAGGATAACTTCTACAAAGTGACATAACCTAGTATTTACTTTATTTGTGATGATTTCCTCTGCAGTATGTGGAAAACACTGTAAAAATGTCCACTCCATGTCTTGCACGCTTGCTTGATTCATCATGGGCTCTTGCGCCATTCAGTCCTCGCTCCCTTGTGCTGTAAATCTTAACCGGGAAAGTCCGAGACGGAATAGAAACATCGTTCTGGCTCTAGGCGAGTTCTTCCTTGCTGGAAAACTACGGGGTTCTTCCACGAGGTTCGACCATGGAGGGTGAGTCAGAACCTAATTGAATAAACATCATCCACTGAACTGGAACAACAAAAAGGAGAACCCTTTTTATTATTGTTGTTAACAGCTGCGGTCAAAAAGGCGATTGGTCGCCCTTAATCCAGCATTGAGCGTCGAAAGATCCTCAGCCGTCGATGGGATTTCCATCTAAAGGCGCAAATTCAAAATCGCAGAAAATCTGCTGAATCCGCGTCAACCTCATTGCAACCAATCACAGAGCTCCTTGTCCCTCGTCATTCCCCTGTATATAACCGCCCATCCTCCCACCACCGCACCTCTCAAAATCCATCTTCACGGAGAGAGAGAGAGAGAGAGGAGAGAGAGAGAGAGAGAGCTTTATCACTATGACAACTGCGACTGCATCGAAGGCGAGAGCGACGGCGCCGGTGAAGAAGAAGGCGTCGCCCCCCTCTCACCCGCCATTCTTTGAGGTACTGAAAGTGGGTTCTCCGAAAGATTGGGTTTTTGCGTGACCATGGGTTCTTGGATGATGCGGTTTTTATGGTTGCAGATGATTAGTGATGCGGTCCTGACGTTGAAGGAGCGGACAGGGTCGAGTCAATACGCGATTCAGAAGTTCATCGAGGAGAAGCACAAGCAGCTTCCCAGCACTTTCAGGAGGCTTCTGCTGGTACAGCTCAAGCGCTTAGTGGCATCCGGGAAGCTGGTCAAGGTCAAAAACTCGTACAAGCTTTCTCTGACAGCCAAACATGACGCCGCCACCGCTGCCAAGAAGCCAGCTGCTGCAGAGCTCAAGCAAAAAACGTCCAAAAAGAAGCTGAAGCCTAAAGTTGAAGCTGCGGCAAAGCCAAAACCAAAGTCGGCAGCTGGGAAGCGGAAGGCAGAGGAGAAGCCAAAGATGAAGGCTGGGGCAGCAGCAGCTAAGGTGGCAAGGATAGCTGCAAAAGCTTCGCCAGGGAAAAAAACTATGAAGCCAAAGAAGGTCGTTGTGAAGAAGCCTAAGAGCGTGAAGTCGCCTGATAGGAAGGCTAAGAAATGAGCGGAAGAGACGATATTCTAGGGTTTGCTAGTTGGGGTTGTTTGTGTATATCTGGGTGGGAAGGTTGATTTGGGTAGATAAAGTTTGATGTTTGATTTTCCTTCCAAGTGTTTAGCCTTGAGGTGACTCGTAATCGTCATTGCTAATATGATTGTTCTTTGAGTTTTAATAATTTCTATTGCTTTCTTGGGTTGAAGACGCGGGCTACGGTGATGCGGCTTGCTCAGTTGACTTATCTGTGCGTCATATGGTTGACACTAGCCTAAGATTTTGAGGAATTCGTTTTGTAATGGTGAAACCAACCAAATTAAACAATGTCTGTCAGTGGTGCAGTTACATGGATCTTGATCTTTTGTCAATTATTCAGTATACTGTAATTGTCCCTCTGGACAGCTTATTGCCTACGAGATTGAACAACAGCATTCCAAATCTGAGTTGTCTGGTGATGGCCTTTGTTAGTTTTTTTTTTTTTTCTGAAGTTATCGCTGTAACACCGTCAAAATCCTCTTCCACATTGCGAAAATGGCAATTCTAAAGATCGCACTCAACTTAGATTGCAGCTGACGGTAGAAGTCCTGTCTTCTATGTTACAAGCTCGTAGTCTCCAATTTCATTTGTTTGTTTTTCACATTCCAGCCCAGGGAATTGTCCTATGTCGTGCCCTGAAAGTGGTTGAAATTCATTGTGTAGACCAATGGCAAACTCATTGGGCTGAGCTCCACCACTCTTGAAATAATCCACAATCTGCACCTCAGAATCAGAAGCCATTTAGACCTGGTGTAAAGGATCCTATAGAGCAACCACTTCTGCTTAATTCTGTTATGACATTAACGAAATTGATGCAGTAGACAGACGGGTATATTGGGGATAGTAAAGACACGTACGTGATTGGCCATTGCAAGGCCACTTAGAGCTGCTGACTCCAAACTTGAACCTAGAAGCCAATCACCGCATATTCCAGCTCTTCCCTGAGGATCAAAGATGCAGGGCACGTTTGGGCTGTTCACTGGAAGAGCTGCACCCCTGCAAGAAATTCCATGAGGCCAACAAAGAACTACAGGTAAATTGAAGATGACTCTACCATGATAAGGAGTGCAAATAAATCTTATCAAACTAGTTGTAAAACTGTACTGATGAGTGGTGTACCACAGCTGGAGTCGGGTGTAGAATGGTCTCACAAGGGATCCTCCGGGTAGTCCAAGTGCAGTTTCAACGCCCCTGAGCATGCCTGCCTTCACCTTTTCCGCTGTAGCAGTGGGAATATTTTCCTATGGAAAAGTAGAACATCATCATGACATCAGGCAAAGAATCGAGAGAAAGTGAAGTACAATATCACCAGTTAACCGTACCCAAGTTTGACCGAGTAATTTTGCTGTTTTTAAGGAGATACTGAAACAAAATTTGAAAACACACGAACCTGTGGAACCTTGTTCTGTTTTCCATATGCTGCTGTGCTGAAGAATGTCCAACAGTGGGGTCCCCTACTCCCAGAATTCGAAAGTTTTGTTGAATTATTTGCCATCCATGAAAGGGAGTCCACTCCTTTCACAAAAGCCCCTTCAAAATGAGGTGCTCCTCTGCTTCCTGTAATTGGTAGCGGTTCCTCAAATGCTGCAAGAAGCGCCCAGATGGAACTCAGCTCGAGCCTCTGCAGTATGAAATGGAGAAGAATGATGTAAAACATTCAAGAACAGGAAACACATCAAAGTGGTATGCTGAACAAGGTCAAAACTCAAATACCTTCATCTGCCTGGCAATCAATGGCAAGCCCGATGAAGTAAGCAGCCGATTTGCACATTTACCTGTTTGATGCACAAAGTTAAACGGCTATATCCAATAAATTATGGAGATCAGCAGCAATAATGCCATTAAAGGCATCAATTGAGAAAGCTTCAGCTCATTTTCAATACAAACATCTTTGAGACTTGAACACAACATTAGATGATATGGAAACTATTAGCCGGTGTTGGTATTAGAGTATCAACGTAATAATAATTGCAACATCTCACCATTATGGGCAATGATGATTGTGTCAAAAACCCCACGATTCGTTCCATTCTCACTGAGGTGCCACCTGCCATTGAATGGCTCCAACTTACTTATCCAGCAGGGCCTCACCACATTGGGCAATGTCTATATGGGGATTTCAAATCTGCTTTAGAGACTGCTATAGAGGAAAGAACACTCCAACACATAATAATTGCTGCAAAGCTAGCTCCTCTTGCACTACATATTCTTCAACTAATCACCCCATAATTATACATCAAATTTAAATGTCCATCTCAGTTGTGAAAATAGAATCAACGAAATCAGAACGTTTAATCCAGTTACAACAAATGATAACAGTGAACGCGGCAAAATTGCAGCTTATTAGTCAGATGCTAATAAATGAATGAGTCAATAATACTATAACAACTCCACCCACATAACCTGGCATGGCAGCATCTAAGCAAATCAAGAAATTGTAAAAAAAAAATACCAGTCCAAAAGTAAAAAATTAGAATTTCATGTCTTGATTCTTGAATAGTATAACTATAATAGGATATGCATGCAGTATCTTTTCAAATTTTGCATGGGTGATACATATTCCTCTTGTTTCCCCAAGCAAAGCTCTTAAGCACCGCAATGCCTATTGTATTGGCTTGGCCACTCATAAATGAGACAATAAAGTGCCACTAATAATAAAAAGGCTCACCATCTAGTCTTGATCCTATAGTCTCAATGTAGTGTCCAAGTAGAAACTGTAACCTTTTCTTGAATCATATTAGCACGATTTGATCTGATCATTGAATCAATTATTTCTCTTGAAATGAAATTTCATTCATTTTCATTTCTAGATGACTTTTTAATAGGGAGTCTGCAGCCACTATGTGGATAAGCTTACTTTAAGTAAAGAACTTAACAGTATACTGCTACAAATAGTTTGTCCTTGATATGCAAACATGGAATTAATAGAATTAACTGGCCAACCTGAGCCAGTGAGTCAGCAAGATGGCGCATCCCATTAACACCGATATACTTTGGATCAGAAGAATGAAGAGGAGTGAACAGACCACCAGTTTCAAGCTCTCCAATCAAGCCCTGCCACTCTCGAACAAGTCCTTGCTCTAGCCAACCATTGACAAGCTCAGCAAACAGAGGATGGCTCACAGTGAAAAACTGTGCTGCATGATCGAAAATCAACCCCTGAGGCTCAATTATTCTGGTCCCCATTCTTCCTCCAAACCCATGCATACCCTACACAGATTATCAATAGACAAACTTGAATATCCTATTATCGTTAAATTTGCTTCCCCCACGTCTAGAGATTGCTCTGATAACCAGAGAATCAGAGTCTGACATTCTAGCGTTCAGTGCTGAAAACAAGAGCAAAAGGGAAAAGATAGAAAATTTATCAAATTCATGGCCATATTTTATCCATCGTAAATAAACTATATTCGGAATTGTCTGCAACCGTAGTATCAATGCATTGAATTTGAAGGAAAAGAAAGAGAAGACCAGCGAACCGTGTCAAAAACCGTGCTCCGGACCCCTCTCTTCTCCAAGTTCTGCGCGCAGACGAGCCCCGCCAAGCCGCCCCCTATTATGGCGACAATCGGGTCATCGGGAATCGGAGCGGTGAAAGCCACCTGTTCCTGACCGAACGTCTTCTTGAGAATTGATCGCCGGGAGGTTCCGTAGGATGATTTCTGGCGGCTCCTCGACGTGGGTCTCTGCCCGTCCATGGAACTGGAGCGGCGGTGATCCTTCCTGGTGGGTTTGGGCTGAGAAGTGCAGCAGAGTGGAGGAGTGAAACAATTGGAAGGAGAGGAGATGGCGGGTTTAGTGGCGGGCCAGAGTTTGAGCCTGAGAGGATGATGAATGAAAGTGCTGGAAATGGTGGTAGTCGAAACCGCCATTGCAGAGCGGAGCGAGCTGCTTGTAGAAATCTCACCCCATCTAATTTTGCGGGGAACAAGAAGAAAGAAGAGGACTTGATCCTCAACGTTTAGCGGGCAAAATACTCCACCGAGGCCTTCCGATCACCATTAGATTGCGAGTAACAATAACAATTTCAATTTCAGTACAACTTTCCAAGCGTAAATGCGAGATCAATATATTTTATGAACGTGAATGATCTGAAAATTGTTAAATTTGATCACGAAATTCCGTACGCACAGTTAACTGATTGTGAAATTGGTGATAATTCAGAATTTCGGGTTAATTCACTTCACGTTACAGCCAAGACAGATTAAGATCGGTGCCAGGAAAAAGCTAAGAAAATAATACAAGGAGAAAATTAAAACCGTGCGTATAGTGCTGCAATCTGCAAAGATCTGTCCCTCCAAGACACCCCGACACCAACAGCTTGTGCTCATCAAAAAGCCCACAAGAAATCTAACTACTGCTACCTAGAGCATCTCCAGTCACTTTTCACAGAGAGAACATTAAAACAAATGCAAGATACTCTAAATCGTAGGGAAAAAAAAAACACAAGTTGTGTCCCTAAAGCTGTGGGGGGCGACAACATTTTTTCAGATATCATAAGGTGTAACAAGTAAACTAAGAACAACAATATACACTTTCACGACAACACAGGAAGCCTCCGAAGGTGAAAACAGGCTATTTCCTTCCAGAACTATCGTACGAGCAGCGGAATGGAAGTTCCCAACACCGTTTCTCCCTTACCTTTCGGTTAAGACTCGAAAACTCTCATGATTGGACATTGACCTCTGCACTCATCTCCATTTCCTCGGGAATTTTACAGGGAACCGTTACCTTCACCGTCACTTTGTCCTGTTTGGTTCGGAGATCTCTCGTTTTTGAGGTCCCACTGGCACCGCCCTTGGCACTGTTTGGGCTCTTAGTTTTAAGGCTGAAATTGGACTCTTCCTTCAAACTGCCGAGACTGTGGCGAAATGCCCGAGCACACACTTTGCCCCTTTCATCTGGGGATGCACACACTGCATCACTGCAGCTCTTTCTCCGACCCAGTTTTGGGGATATGGCCCTGGTAACTGGCAGCTACACCAAAGTAAAGAATGACAGTAGACATATAGAATCAGCAGCTAATCTTAAAAATAGTTCAATTTGACTTTTTTCCTTGCCTGAATAGTGTTACAGACTTTTATTTTTTCTTTTAAACAAATTATTGTGCTCTCATTGGGAAACATTTTCTGAAGTTCAACCTAATAGTTTTCCATGACGAAACAAGCATTTGAAATGAAACCTGAGAAATCATGCAACCCCAAAACAGAATCATCTGTGCATGTAGATAAAGAAAGAAGATGGAGGTGAATTACCTTTTTGAGTTCAACCTTTGGAGGAGGCCCCTCATAGTAGAAGCTGGGCACTGGTTTTGCTTTTACAACCATGCTCTTCCTGAGCTGCTTAATCACAGCTTCTTGCTCCTCCTGAAGTTGTTCTTAGATTAGACTTGCATGAAATCAATAGAATAGGACAAAGAGGCAAACCTTCTTTACACACTCAAGGAATGAAAATCATGGAGCAACGTAGGGACTACATACCTTCCTCCTCGCCTCATACTGGAGTCTCTCTTCCTCCAGAGCTTGCTGTTTTTCCTCCAGTTTAACATAAAACTAGAACAGCGAGAAAGTTGTAATAAGAAAAAGGTTGCTTGAACAAAAACCATTAAAGATATCAACGAGGAGAAGCTTTGCATTTTCAATGTAGGATATACCTCCTTTCGCTTCTCTGCACGTTCACAGGACCTAAATGTGGGAGCAGTGCCCACAGTGACCCTTGATCTAACTGATTTAACTGTTCGTATGGATGCAGCAGCACTATGTATAGTTAAGGAATGACAATCAAACGAATCAAATGAGGTAACAGACTTTTATGAAATGATTCTTGAAAATGAAGAATAAGTTAAACCATGAAATCAGAGGATACGATGAGGTGACAGAGAAGTTGTCTTCTTCATCAACATGTTTCTGCTGTGGCTTCCTCAAACTCATAGGGGAGCTTGGCTGAAAGAAAGAAAATTATACTTGAGAAACTAATGTAATCATCACGACACTAGACTGTCTCAATGGAGATTCAATTTTGCAAGGTAAGCTATGACGGGTCTAGAAACATGAATGCAATTGAACGATGGAGAATCCTGAGGCTCCAAAAGTCAGGAGAGATGACAAGTAGTTGAAAGAAAGAAAGCCTCTCCGGGTTGAGGTTTCTATTTGATCTTGGAGAATGGATCTAGTTTTCTGTTCGCAATAGACATGTTTTAGTTTTAAAAAAATACCTTATCAGTTTTCAATTGCTTGAAAGTCTAAGCATTGGGCACTTTTTCACAAGCAAACATACTAGACCCACATGTTGTATGTTAATCTCAACCACAAGTAACATTTTCAGGAAGTAGAGTTACCTGCAAATTCTTAGAAGGAGAATTCTCATTATTAGCCTTCAGAGATGTCAAGCCAAGAGGAGATTCAGCCCCAACATGACGAGTTGTGCAGGAACCACGTTTCTCAGTAGCCAAGGCAAAGGGGTGTGGAACTGTGAAATTTCCTCGAGCAGTCCCATATGTGACCGGTTTTGTATTAGGTGTGCTGAACTTTTTAGGATCATTCTCAGATTTCTGGTCTTCTCTCTCATTGGTGCCTTCACCGAAGTTGGTGCTTTTAGGTCCAAGAACTTCTTGCTTCTCATGGCACTCCTCAAGAAATGAATTATTCTCCACAGTGCACTCTTTTACCTCATACTCCTTCTCGTGATTATCATCAGCAACTCTTGGAGCAACGTGGACTTTATCATAGGTACGAGATTTTGAACTACTGGGTTTCTTTTCGATCACCACATCTGTCATTTCTCTCCCCATCACTCTGTATTACCATTCAAAAGAATCAAAATCTGCTTGAAGGAATGAGGCAGACACAGATTAATATTATACTAAAAGCGACCGTAAAAGAACGAGCTCTGAAACAAAACGCGGTTTCATTGTATAACGACATACCCAAAGAATGAAAAAGAAAAAAAATAATGATTTTGCTGAACGCTTGATAGAGCAAACTATCACCAAGAGAGGAAAACGTCGAACAGCACATACGGGTATAGATTCAGTCACTTTTCAAGAAGCTTTTCTGAGAATTTCACGCTATTCTTAGTAATACTAAAGAAACTGGAGGCAAGGTCGAATTTTGAAACCTCAAAAGCAGCGCGTGGGGCTACAAAACCTGAAGGATGGACGTGAAGGGACCTCTTACACATATCTCTACTGAAATTATAATCTAGAACACTGTCGCCTCCCAAATTTTTATGAATTTTTCTCAACTCCGGCCCCCAATTTTTATTCTCCTCCATTAAATCAGGTTCTGGTTTCAAAATCCTATATTTATCCCAATAATTAAGCATCGGGAGAAGAGTGAATAAGAAACAAAGAAAAAGATGCACGTCAAGTAACCCAAACCCAGTAAGTTAAAGAGAGACACCACCCCCATACGCTCCGTCCCCACCCACCCCCAGCAGGAAACAGTTGAAGGCCGATGCTCCATACCTCAGAAAGGCACAAAAATTGCAAAGTCTCAGATTCACGGACAAGAGAATGAGAAGATGTTGGATTAAAGCCAAATATACCAGGCTATACAAAAGTAGTAGAGAACCGAACAGGGATATAAAACCTGGTCATAGCCAGAAAGATTCCAGAACCAGCAGGGAAACGAAAAGGAAAGCAATCTCATCTCTCAGAAACACACACGAACAGTAACTACCTACCCGGAGACACGATTCAATAACACAAAATAAAAACTGCCCAGACAGGAGCTCGAGCCATCCCGTTAAAAGGACAGACTTTGACAGCAAAACACCGAAGATCGACTCGCATTGCAAGAAGCCCACAAAAAATAAATATCGAATCCAGAACCTCATACAGACCCGGTAGTGGAAGAATGCGGCGGATTTGGTGACCGATCTGGCAGGATCTTCGAACCGGAAGCCCCTCCTCCTCCCCTTCCCTCTCTAGAAGCCAAACAGGAATTGTTTTTCCTGCGTTTTACCCCCTCTCTCTATCTACAAAAACAGCAGCAGACACAGGACAATTTTTTTTAAAATAATGCTCGCTGTCCCCTCCTCTTCCTCTTGGTTATATATATAATGTGGTTTTTTCAGTTTTTTCTTACTGTGATTTTCATTTTTTCTAACTGGCGTCAATTCAATTATGTCGTCGAAGGTGGTTCCACCTTTGGGTAGAAAGAGAGAGAGAGAGAGAGAGAGAGAGAGAGGCAGGGAGGGAAGATTTTACGGCGTCACAGGGAGATGACGGCGGGGAGTCTGAATCATTCCGCCAAAATCGTCGTTGGTGAGAGAGGTGGAGACCGTCGGTCAGTCCATGGATTTTCCTACCCTTTCGGCTCCGCTTAGCGTATTCACAGAAATTCTACCAACATTTTTTTTTCAATTACATAATTCACTAATTGACAAAGAAATAAAAAAATAGAATATAAATTTTTTATTATTAAATATAAAATTTCTTAATATTATATTAAAAGTAATATTATTGTATTATATTTTTTATATTTTCTTTTCCCAAATGGGTTTGACTCTTCAACTGAAAATTGGGGGACCCATGCATGTTGTTTGTGCATTATCAAATGGCCTCCTTGCTTAACTCTAATAGATTTAGATAATTACAGAATTTTTTAGACTGTATAATAAATTATTTTATAGATTAATTAATTATTATAATATCAATTATTATTTATATAAAAAAATATTACTATTTTTTATTTTTAGGGCAATAGATAAGCAGGAAAAAAAAGTGATTTTACTGACAACAATGATGCTGACAATGATGATCAATTAATAAACTTGGAGCACTTTGACTTCCCAGTGGACCTAACCCACAAGAATTTTGGGTAACGCCAACGGCAAATTATGCTACTGAACGTGGAGATTAATGATTCTCAATCCATTTTTCAACTGGGGAAAAGGGCAAACCTTTCCCCCTCATCTCTGCCCTCATTAGTGGGAACAGTCTAACTGATGAAGAGTGATTATTGGAGTAAGTGGATGATGATTAAAGCCACTTTATTAGTGTTCTCTCGAAAATTTATAGGCTATATCTTTGATTCTCGCCTGAATAACTTTCGAGTGTCTCACCATTTCCATTCCTCCTATCTTTCTCTTGAGCTATGTGAACGGAAAATTTTAACCTTTTTTATTATTTTCACGCCGTTAACGGCGGTTAGTTCCCTCTAAGCGCGTGGGGTACTGAACTGAAGTTTGACTCCGTTCAGCCTGACGGCAGAGTTGAATGGGAATTGGAGAACAAAGACGTGTGGGCTCTGCTCTGCCGTGTTTTAGATTTTTTTTTTCTTTATTTTGTGTTTCAGTTTCCCATCCTAAATGGAGATTTTCCCTTTTTCTTTTTCTTTTTCACTTTTTGTCTTTACTTTTTTCCATTTTTAGTTTCACCGTCTGTCCCGCACCACTAAAATTTAACTAATGAGTTCACTGAGATAATTAAATATTTTTAACTAAAATTTTGAATGTAAAATTTTAATGATTATCAATTGAACTCTCTAATAAATTGATCATATTTGATCATGTATCAATTAAAGATTTCATATATTTATTAGATGTTTCATATAAAAATATTGTTTATCACGGAGATAGTTTAAAAATAAAAGTAAGAAATTCCTTATTTTGAAATTTTCCTCTATTAAATTAAATACAATTAATTAAATATGCACGTCTGTTTGTAATAATATTTAATCAATAAAATTTTAAAATTATAATAACTCATACGAAATTTTTAATTATAACAATAATTTTAAATGCCCTGTTCGACAGCAACTAGATTAAATTATAAATATACATTAAATTATTCCAAAAAAAACCATTTAGTAATGCTCTAGTTGTCAAACTCGACGAGTTTCCAGTGATGGCGTAATCCCGAATGGCTGACACGACCTGTACTTGATGATTAACAATTTTCATCTGTGCGTTGGTCCCAACTTGCTTGTCAAAGCATATCCAATGGCCAGTGGAGATGTCAGGCTCATTAGATGATGATATATATAATGCGAGGCCTCTAACTGAAAATTAGATGATTGAAAGCTACGCGTACCAATCCATTAATCAATAATATGATCTCATGCTCGGCACCATCTATATACATATTTTCTCCTCAAAATTAACCTGATAATGAAGGCTATGGTATGATGTGTGGTTTCTTGCACCTTTGATAATAAATATATTAATAAACAAATAATTAATTATTTATACGGAAATCATTTTACTACTAGAATAAAGAAAGTGAAAGCTATAAATAATTGCAATTAAAGGTTGGTATCTTGTCCTGGTTCATGGTTATATTCACAAATATGATCAATAGAATTAATTTATAGACTATTTTCATATACAAAATCTGAACTCGAAATATTATTTAGAAAGATGTGCGGAATTGCATGAACCAATTTGGGTCAATCGAAATATGATTATTAAAATAATATCAATTTCCCATTTTTGGCACAATGCTACTATCTAGATCATCATATGGCTGATATCCCAAAATTGGGAAGTGCAAGCGTATGATAAAAGAACTCCTAGCCTTTTAACAAACTTTCGATGGAGATTCATCACATATTGAATACCCACTTGAGTGTCTAAATATATGGTGTCATTGCATTTCTATCCTCCGAGTTGTACTTGGCATAAGAGAGATTAAAAAATGATTTTAATTGATATATCCTAATTTCTATTAAGGTTTTTTTACACTTATTAAATTCATTATATATTTATATGAAATTAAACTCGTTTTAATCTAAAAGTATAATATAATAAATGATTGTATTTAACTTTTTTATAAGATTATAACTTTTATCTTAATTATCAAATGTGAAATCGTATTCTTTACGCCCGCCTCACTCTCAATAACTGTTTACGAGCCAAGTATTGCTCTTCTGATCTCGGTAACTGGCCAGCAGTCGTGGGCTTCCATGCTGGAGTCGAGCAAGGGGGTAAGCCCATTAACTCTAATATCATATTAAATTATTTGTATACCCACAAAAGATCATACCTAACCTTATTATAAGTCTATGATTTTCCTCTTAATTGTCCGACATGGCATCATATTTTCTACATCCATTCTCACGTGACAACGTGATCCATGTGTTCTTCTATAAATGACGACGAACAATCCATTAGTTCATGCATCATTGTCGAATAAATCCATGGGAAACCAATCATGCGCGAGGTTCTAGTTCTTGGACATTATTAATGCCTCTTATCGGTTCCTGATGGATACGGTAGGAAACCAACTCGACTAACCGACCGACCGACCGACCAAATACGTGCAATTTATTTGACGGACCTCTTGTGTTACTCCTGATGATTCCTCGTCTTTAATTAATAAACTGAGGATTATTGAATTAATGTCTCTGCTTTGCTTGATCAAAGTCGTGCGGGTACAGAATTGCTTGGGAGGAGGAGGGTCCCAATTTTAGGCGTGAGAAGATGGGAATGGATCCAATCTCCAGAGACGTGTGCTCTACGTCTCCAAATCCAATCTATTGAGGGAGAGTGGAAAAAAGAAGAAGAAGAAGAAAAACACTTATCACCTACTTGACATTCTCGTGGCCGCGAGTTGGACATACATATATATATATATATATATATATATAGGAGAGAATGATAATTCATATTTGATAGAGATATCATATCTTATATAAGAAAAATATGATATATTAATTAAATAAGCTATTTTATATTTATATAATTTTATATTATCAAGCTGATATAGTTTTAATATTTTTGGTTTATTTATTTTTCACTAAGTTATCTTTTAAAAAACTTATAAATAAATGGAATGTTTATTTATACAACAGCGAGTTGTTCAAATAAACAAAAACTAGCATTCCATCTATCGAATTTATCCTTTTCATTTAATTATTATTTTTTATTTTAAATCCCTTTGACATTCATATAAATTTTTATCTTTTTACACTTTGAGTTAGTATAACTTTATGTGATGACGTAATTTTCAAGTCACCTAATTTTCAAGTCTCTCTATTTCATGAAGCACTAGAAAAAAATGCGGTGATGAAATTTTACGGATATGCATATATATATATATATGTATATATATACATGCACACTATGTGCTTATGCTTGTGCACGCATAGACGACGAGGAACTAGTCGTGCAGCTGACCGTTTGAATGGCGGGCACATCTTGGCGAACGGTTGATAGGGGAATCGATTACACGCAGGACTAGTACAAGGTTGTCTGCCAGTGCCAGCCGTTCGAAAAACTGAATTTAACAAAAATAAAATGATTTTGCGCAAGTTTCTGACATTTTGTAGGACAAAATCGATGGTCATCCATTTTTATTTATTTATTTTAATAAGCATAATTTTTCATGTGCTATTATAAGTATATTAATTAAATTATTAATAGTAGGCTCTCGAATATATTTTCATTTCTTTTAAATGTGTGAATTTTATAAATAAAGTTATAAATATCTACCTTCTAACCCGAGCAATTTCATCGGGTATTTCGACCGAATTGCTCCATCCAAAAATTTGCGAACTGTCGTGCCGTGCCGCATCCACCGTATGTATCCCATCTTGGAATCTTTTCCCGACTCACCACCACGAGAAAAATGGGCTATTTTTTTTTATCAATTGTCGGTAATAAATCTCGACTTACTTTAGTTCGCAGTCTCGTGATCACGCGAAGTTCACGTAAAAAAAAAAAATCCAACCACCGAAGTACAGATAGATGATATACAACAGGTGTAAAATTCCCTGTGACTTGGATGGACGTTCAGCCTTGTTCTATGTGCCCACCGTCTCGTACTTGATAATCCCTCCTTAACCAACCTTCAGTGGCACGGCAATGACGTATTAGAGCATGTCACGTCAGGAGAGAGAACGTGTAAGATCAGTTATTCAATAAATTTTTTTAATGGTAATATATTAAGAGTATAATAAAATCTCATTAATTTATCCATTAGTCCTTTTGATTTTAACTTTCATTTAATATACAAATATGCTGAATCATTTCTATCCGTTCGTTAATTTCGAGTGATATGAAAGGATAAATCCTTTAATTTATAAAAGAAAGTCATGATTAGAAGGGGCCAATCCTTTCCTAATCTCGATTAATTGGGTCTGCTGAAAATTTTGAATGCTGAATTACGTGGAGGGGAGAAATTGTGCAGGACTTTGATTGGTCGAATGGAATGAGTATGTTGTCATTTTTGAATGGATGGACCCTTCCATTCCATTCCATTCCATGTACAGAATGGTCAAAAAGGAGCTGCGGGCTTCCATTCCGCAATCAGCTTGGCTTTTTATGCTTTTGATGGAGTCAGATATGACACATAACTACCCAATTGACTAATCTTTACAAGAAATTAGAAAACGACTCCATCAGAGAGAGAAAAGAAAAAGGTCGGGAGGGTCTGAGAATATATATATATATATATAATAATAATAATTTAAGCAATGGAATATGATTAAAAATGTGGCAAAACACGTTTATGGCAAGAACGTATTGCAATTAGCCAATAGCCATCAAGATCTCACTGTCAATCTGCAGAAAACGGAAAACCTACCTGGGAGTGCTCTGGGAAGAAGATCGTGGGATCCATTAATGGATCTAGTCAGCCCAACATGTGATCATGTTTCGCTTGCAGCAACCAACCCCAGTCTGTCCATCGCCTCGTAGCTGTTGGATCCGAAGAGACTCACATATCGGCATCTACGCTGGACCCGCCAATTTAAGACCCTCCGTAAGACCTCCTACATATACGGATTTAGATATGGATGGGTACGAATCGTGCACTGAAGGACGGTGACGGATGAAGTTTTCACCCTAATCTGTAATACTTTCATAGATGTGATCGTGGATAAGAATGAGTACACATCATCCACCGGAGAACGGAGACAGATAAGAGTTTTGATCGATAAAGTGCTCGATTTCATGTGCTTCCCACTATTCACCTATGCATCATCATTATTCATTCGGCATCCGAATCTCGACTTTGCAGGTGACCTCTCGAGGGTTGGGACAAGTGTATCGGGGAATTGGATACTGTCCCCACGAGGTAGGAGGAATGGCGATCCTGTTATGCCTAGGGAGAGATCTGCGGGCCACTCATGTCGTCGAACCTCCTTTTCCCATACACGACGGCCGACTGGGCTCCACGACCTAAAAGCTTGTGGCCGGCTCATCAGGTGTATTTTTGGGGAATCCATATTTCAGCTCTCGTTTATAATTTCTAAAAATGATCATTTATAGTGTACGTTAAAGGGCGTGCGTATTTCTCGGTGATACGTGGCTAGAACTCGACCGATGAGTTTCCTTACGTGGTCTGTTCTTTCAATCAGGCATGCGCGCACCCATCTTGTTCGTGCCATATAAAAAAAAAAAGTGTTTTCCCCCCCCATTCTTTATACAAGAAAAAAACAAAAGAAGACAACCATTGGGCTATTTCTACATTTCTAATGACTGGGCTAAGGATCTCTCGGTGCAATTCAAGGTCAGCCGGCTGGTTTATTGACACAAGTGGCCAATAAAACGTGGAAGAGTCTACTCTTTATCGTTAGTCGAGTTTTATCTTACTATTAATTTAGAAAATAAATAAATTAAATATACAGGAATAATATTATAAATTCCCAAAAATACATTAGCGTGACGTTTTTTTGTCTTTATTTTGAATATTTTTATTCTTTTAATTGATAAATCAAGTGGGGTCATTACCGCCCCCATAAGCCCTTCCTGTCCGAATCCATATCCATTATTATCCCACCGACTAATTCCACCACTCTTGTCACTTGGAATATCAGATGTGACAAAAAGGTGGAGTGGTCGATCATATCGATAAGTCAATTTGTGCAATGGGAGGAAGCAAGTCCATAGAAGAATAAAAGTATGAATGAATTCAAGGAGAAATAAGACAACTTAAGTGTAAACATATAAAAGTAGTTCTGAGTCATGCGCTATTTATTTCACACAGTTCTTTAAGTTAAGTATAACCGTCATTTTCATGCATTTATTTTTTAAAATAAAATATTATATTCAAATTTTATAAATATAAAAGATGGTAAGATACACATGAAATTAAATTAATAATTTATTAAATTTAAGTATATTGGACGCTCCATAACTGCATAACATTCCAGTGTTCGGATTAAATTGCATATACATACAAATAAGTCGGCAGTGGCTTTCCGCTATGATAGTGGAATTTTCTTTTGTGGGAGTGAAATAATTGATGAGGTGACATGGATGGTGGGAGAGCCCCAAGTAGGGTCCACCCCACCAGCCGTATCTGTGCGAGTGTGGATGGAAGAATCCTTACTCAATTTAATAATAAAAAATTATAAATTTTATTTTTATTATAAATATTTTTTACTATTTTATTTATTTTTTACTTCTAATATTTTATTTTAGACTAAGTGATTTGATTGGTTCGCCTCCCCGTCAATTGCGTATGGGCCGATGGTTGCAACTTCCTCGGAAGCTTAATTTGCTCCAACAATCCAAATAGAAAGCGCCTAACTCTTGATGGCAAATTCATGATATCCTCGAATTCATTCAGCCACTTTAACTATTTATTTAGATGTGATATTTAAAAAAAATAAAAATAAATGGGAAGAAAATCGTATTTTTGTGTTGAGAAAATGTGAAAAAAAAGAAGAATTAGGAGTGCATGTGGGTATAAAGTCAATTCTCTTGTAAATCCATTACAAAATTTATGGTGGTATAGTATGGGAAAACACTTAATATTACAACTTATCTAATATAAATCTTACATCCCTTTTGGCACTTATTCTTAGAGATGTTAAACAAGTCGGATTAGCCATTAATTGGACTGGAATAGGACTGTTCAAATCCAGAACCAATTAGATCGCTCCTAACCCGGTACATAATCGTTCTTATTGGATTAGTATTGTTATGGGTCAGTTCAGAAATATGGACTAATGAAATCGTAACTAGTTTAGATTGTTACCTTGCTATACTAGCTCAGAACCATTGAAAACTGGTCCGGACTGTGAAAAATCATGCAAATAAATAGTTGAATTTTATCAAATTAATTTAAAATAAAAAATAAAATATATCCATTTTAAATATTCTTTTAAAAAATTAAAAAAGATGGCATGTTGATCTATTAAACTGGCATGAATCACTAACTAGCATATTTATAAACAGTTCATAACCAGTTCATATTTTGCAAAAATCGTGATTCGTAACTAAACTAGCCTGCCTATTAAGCCAACCGGTCGAACCGTAACTAGGTCTAACAGTTCCAAGTCTGTTTTGAATGGGTGGGGATCGCACCTTTAACATCACTACTTATCCTATACATGTACATATCTTGTTAGCATGCCATCTCCCGGGTTTGCTATAATTTTTGATAACCGAATAACGGTTTAAAATCAATGGTAACAATCAGGTTCACACCGGGCGCTAGTGATTACATGACATCATGCGGTCTCCGAATTCGTCGGGTTTAATAAAGGTAAAAGGCGATGATGGCCATCAAGACGCAATGAGCACGATGGGTTGGTAGAGGAGAGCCACGGCGGCACTTAACTAGCACCATGGATCATCATCTTTATCGAGTCAAGTTGATGAATTCAGATGTGCTTTTTTGCTTGTGGGGCCCTCCGAATTTCTCTTATTTTATTTCAGCCCCCTCAATTTGTTAGGTTTTGCAAAAAAAAAATAATAATAAAATCCCCCGCTTCCATTGGATGACGCTTTGCCAAGCACGTCTCCTTCCCCACCCGCACCCACAACCCGAAAGTGACAATTCAAGAAGTGACGAATCTTCTAATCACATTAATGTTCTGTTTAATGTGCTCGAATGAAGCACGAGCTCTTTTCTTGTGTACGTGCATGCAGGGGCTAAGTCCTCATCGACGCAGGAACCTTCTCGGATCCGCCTTCCCTCGGCACGACTTCATTGCGTGCCAAAAGTCCAACCTTTCTTTTTGATATTCAATTCGAGAGACGATAGCCTACCTCCAATGGCAACCACTTTTTTGTGGGTCTCTTGCGAGGACCACGTCCCTTTACGAGCTGTCGGTTCGATCAATTAAGTTGGGGATTGAGACTCCATGGAATCTTTTTGTGTCCGATAATTATGTATGGCTCGACCAACTATGTGCTAATAGTTATACTTTGCTTTAGGGGAAAAAGATGAGGGAAATTAGATTTTCTTCGTGAACTGCAAGATAGATGATAACACGAGTTTCTTTTATTTTCTATATTACTATGTGATTGCACAATCGGCTCCGGGAATCTCATTGATCATAATGGGATGCTGTTCCTCCAAGTTTCTGTCGTTGATTTGTGGTGCTTAACAAATTTCTTTTCTTGGGGGGTGGACCTATGGACCCATTGGGCCGTTGCTTTCTTGGATGACGGGCTTTATCCATGACCCGGCAAGGGATCGAGGAAGAGCAAATGAAGAAGTACTACATACGATATTTGATTCAGGTTGCAGGTCGAGGTGCAGACCTAAATATTCGGAATTGGAATGTAAATTTGCTTAGGGCTCATGAGACCAAACCAATTGCAAAAGAGTGTATCTGAAATTCATCATGTAGTGAATGTCATCATGTTTGTACTAAAGCCTGAAAATAGGTTAGTTATTCGCCTTTAATGGCTGGTATGTGATCCGATTGAAGTTTTAGGTACCGAGATCACATCTGGTTAAGATCGTTAACATATGTTCCACGGCCACCCAAGGAAGGGAGAAGGAAAAGCGGTCATTTTTGGTAAGCAAATGGTGACCCTACACTCCCATGGAACAAGGTCTTACATTGATTTTGTGCTGCTACTGGCTCCCATCCGTCAAAGAAGAAGAAAAGTCAACTTCCGCTTGTCATCCCCCAATTGGCAGACCTGCCACTTCTCGCGCCCTTGCTCCAACTGCCTTCATATAAGGGTATCCATCTAAGTGGTTCCCATCTTCAATACTTTACCTTCATTTTCACACCCAATTTTTGATTACGCACGGACACACAAAAAAGGCGAGAGACGTTAGTAGCAAGGAGACACATAATAAAACACCAGTTTGGAGAAATTACAGAAGAAATGGCTGTCGAGACAGTCCCAATTATGCCAAAAACGGACAGCCTAGTGCAGAAGAAGAATAGGATTCAGGTCTCCAACACTAAGAAACCATTGTTCTTCTATGTCAATCTTGCCAAGGTTAGCATCTTAATCGTTTTTCCGGTGTTCCATATCCGTTCTCTCCAGTGGTTTCTGTTAGACCTTGCAACATACTATGCTACTGTATCCCAACGAAGAGTTTGTACGCTTTGTTCACGAGATTTGATTGCCCGACTAGCCATTTCTTGATGTTTGCTCTGTAGCTATATCCTCCTCATAACTCGCTTCATTCTCCTGACATTGGTTTGATTGTATACACTGTTGATGATTGCTCATTTGTGCACATGTATGCAGCGGTACATACGGCAACACAATGAGGTCGAGCTCTCAGCATTGGGCACGGGTAAAGATCCTCTCCAATTGCTTCCAAAACTCGTACTGAACTAGAGAGTCTTTGCCACTGTCTTTCTGTTACCATAAATCCGTTGCATGACTGACCATCTGTATCCACAGCGATCACCACAGTTGTGACGATAGCAGAGATCCTGAAGAATAATGGAGTTGCCACCGAGAAGAGTAAGCTATATCATCATTCCCTTTAGAAAGGCCAGCATGCTGCATCTGGGAAAATTCGCTAACGACCATCTGATTCGAATACATGGACAGAGGTCTTGACATCATCGATTGGTATGAAGGATGAGAATCGAGGACGGATGATCCAGAAGGCAAAGGTCGATAATGAACAGTGCTAGATTTGTTGTTTGTTTCTTCCATTTTCGTAGTCTGGTGTGTTGATCCGATATGCTTCTAACTATTGCAGATCGAGATTGTGCTTGGGAAGTCCGAGAAGTTTGACACTCCAGCTGCTTCTCCAACAGCACCCGCCAAGGAGGCTACTTCTAAGGACGAGAAATGATGAGATCCGCCAACAGCACAGATGTTCGGTTCCTCCTCTGGCCCAACCAATTCAGGCAGGTTGCTGATGAGGATTAAGGAAGTAGGAGGGGAAGGCAGCTTATGAAAGGAATCGTTTTGGCAGCCTAGCAAAAGTTGCAGTGTCAATATATTGTGTTCTCTGTTATTTTTTCTTACACAGAGTTGTCATTTTCATCTCTGCTATTATTGTTTCTTTTTCTTGGAGATGTGTCCGTGTTCAGCTGCACACATATCATGGTGTATGTTTGCGTTGGATTTTCCCCTATCAATTGAATCTGACTTCTGTATCGCTCTTCTATGAGGATTGAGGTCTTTTCTTGAAGAGTTTAGTCGAAGAATCAGTTTATGGATCTGGTGTTTTTGCAGTTGAGTCATCCATCTATACACATGCCCTCCGTATGATTGGGTTGCTTTGGGTTCGGAGTAGTCCCAATTAGCTCAACCATCGATGGGACATGCCTGATTCTAATATAACTCAATAATTGCCAACGGGACTTGAACGCTGTTGGGGGATAAACTGGATCCTAAGCAAGTCTTGAAGGCTCATAGTCCACCGATGATCTCACTAGTTGTAGTGACTCTATCTGCAACAGTTAATCCAAATACTGCAGATACGATGAAGGGTCTTAAGATTATCTTGTGGAAACTTTGGGTCCTCTATGGAATGGTTTACTTTTTCAGGGACCGAATATGCAAATAATGGAAAATGCTTCCCGTTACAATAAAATATCCCAAGAGAGGGTTAACGAAGCAGTACGGGCTCTCTTCGTCAGATCGGAAACCCTAATCTTATCTGTCGTCGTCCACCTCTTCCCGCTCTCTGCGTGTTAGTGTCCCTCGCTCTCTCGACCCTCATGTAAGTGGATTCAACTCTCTTTTTCGTTTCTGCGAGCTTATTGTGCGCATCTACGCACCGATTATATCCCATTTTCGTTACTCCGGAGCCATCACTCCTTCGGCAGTGCTGGTGAGAGCATAATTTGGGGTTTTGATGTTTGTTTTCCTTCCCTAAATTTAAATGAAGATGGTATTCATTGTCCTTACTGGTTTTTATTGGTCAGTCTGAACCGTGTTTTATTTGCTGCACGCACAGTGCTTTTCTTGAAGTTATTGGTTGACTGACCACGCTTTATTCCTCTGTTTGTGTGCAGCGCTCATGGCCGAGTTTGAGCAGAATGTGGAGGAGTACGAAGTGGCTGAAGTGGAGCAAACACTTGACGAGCAGAGTGCAGCGCTTCAAGAGCATGACACTGCGCCTGACGAGGATAACGCGGAGGAGCTGCCGGAGGAGGCACAGCCTCAAGAGGAAGAACAGCCTGATGAAGAGGAGCAGTATCCTGAAGGGGACTCTGTGCCTCAAGAGAAAGTGAAGGAGGAGGATTCAGCGGCTGAAGTCGTAGATAAGAAGTGGCCTGGGTGGCCTGGAGAGAGTGTCTTCCGGATGCTCGTCCCCGCTCAGAAAGTGGGTGGTATAATTGGACGCAAGGGGGAGTTCATCAAGAAAATAGTTGAAGAGACGAGAGCTCGTATAAAGATTCTTGATGGCCCACCAGGAACTGCTGAACGAGCTGTAAGTATCATTTTGACTTATATCTTGTTTTTACATTATACTAGAGAGATATGCTACGAGGCACTGGCTCAAAACCGTCTTTTATGGGCATAGATAAAGCTCAGCAGTATACACACACACACACACACTTATTATTTTTGTCTCTTGTCTATTAATTCCATGTTAGCTTTCTTCTAGCTCTCACTGTCCATGGTTAGCTCTCTGAATTCAGAAGATCAGTTTATTATTTTGTTGAGCTTATTGTGGTTGTAACATTTCTAAATGTAGTCTAGAGTTGAAAATGTGAATGAATGCTGGGGAGCATTTAAGCATCTATCTTCTTCACTTTTGCAGCTTCTGAGGACACATTGATGGTTCATAAATCATGATGACATATTTAAATTTCTGCTGATGCAACTCACAGATATTATTCCTTGAAGGATACGAACTTGAATTGACTGAAACCACTCAAGAATGTTAAAGATACATCAAGTTGGGATTGGTGACAAGTAATAAAGAATGGTTTTTCTTGTAGCTGGGGATGCTAAGACTCTGCTAACTGTGAAAATTCCTCATGTTATATATCTTTAGGTATCAGATCCTTAACACTAATCGTAAAATACTTATCTTAGAAAGAAAATGTATCATGTAAGGTACAGGCATCTCCGCAAGTCGATTAAAATTAAGCTGATTATATAATTACATTCCTCACCAATAATCAATAACAAAAAGATCAAATTGACTGTTAAAACAAAAAGGAAGATCAAATCGAAGTACTCTGAGAGGAACCATGAAGTGTGAATATAATCTTCTTGTTCCAATGACAGATGAATCTTTGCAGGTTCTCTGGTTCTCTCCGCAAACTTAAGGGAATGTATCAATGTTCAATAAGACCTCGAATTTGAAGAAACAAAGATCCTGGTTGCTGGGGCCAGCTTTGAGCATTGCAAAGTGCTGATAAGTTGGTCTGATTATTTATGGTCCCTTGCCGTATGAACAACTGTACCAAGAAGCTCTGCAGCTATCGGGTAACTTCAGAGCCTGGTTGATTGATGTCTGCTGAAGATGATAACCGCCAAGGAAATAGATCTGTGAAATTCAGCATGTGGGGGTGCTTAAGAAAAAATGACACTGATAAGATGCAAAATGAAATTGATGTAACCATCCAATATTGAACACTTACGCTAGAAGTTATTAAACTGCAGTTGACTAATGGCGCTAGTGAAGCTTATCCATGAACTTCTAAGCTCTCTTTGTACTTTAACCAAACTGTCATCTTGGGCACATGAAGGAGAACAGTTTCTTCCTTGAGATTTGCCGGTACTGGAGTAGTTGCACAAAATGGGAAAAAGTGCAAAGGTAGTTATTTGAGAAATTTGACATTGAAGGTACATGACAATGAAGTGAAACTAAGAGCTGGAGGCTTTGTAAAATATATTTTTGTACTTATAATGGCCGAAGACAAAACTGAAGTTAGTCAGACTGATATCTGCAAAAGCTACCACTAAATGCCGTTATATAAGGTTACCTATATGCAAGCACTTTAATATTTTGGGGAATCCTCTTGGTGCTAAATGCTTAAATGCCATGCAGTGGTATAGAGCAATGCAAAATGGTCAATTTGGCGGTCTCTTTTATTTGTTGAATTTAAGTGCTTTTCTCCTGCTCCAGTGCTTGACTAGGTTTTCACTGGATTTTTAATTGGTAATTCTCTTTGTCATTCAATAGATGGCATTATAAAGAAAGTGTTCTTTTTCTGTATTTTAGTTGCCTCCTGCCCAGCTATATTTGTTTAAGCATAGACTGTAAGATATATCTAGGTAGGTTGTACAGTGATACTCTGTTCTACTGACTTGCTCTTTGTGCCTTTGTTCAGGTAATGGTGTCCGCTAAGGAGGAGCCTGATTCTTCTCTTCCTCCTGCTATGGATGGCCTTCTGAGGGTTCACAAACGCCTTATAGATGGTAGTGAGGGTGATTCAGCTAATCCTCATCCTGGTACAGGTGGCAAAATCTCGACAAGGCTGCTTGTTGCTGCTACTCAGGCAGGAAGCTTAATTGGAAAACAGGGAGCAACTGTTAAAGCCATTCAAGAAGAATCAAACTCCATAGTGAGAGTTCTTGGGTCAGGTTGTACTTTTCCTAACGATATATTAGGTGGTTTGTTGAAATATTTTTCAGTTTCAGTTTATCATTTTCTGTATAACTTCTGCAGTCACATTATCAGTTTCCAGTTTATTTCTTTGTCTTCACTTTTTATGTAGATAACAATATATAACTTATTAAAGCTTGGAACCATTTTGTTTTATGGTTTTGGTGCTTCTTTTCATTGATTATGCGGATCACATTTATTTCTGGATTTGTTTTCTCAACTAGCTTTTATGTTGTGAATTGCTGCAGAAGATCTGCCGGTTTTTGCTCTTCAAGATGACAGAGTTGTTGAAGTTGTAGGAGATGCATCTGGAGTGCACAAAGGAATTGAGCTGATTGCATCTCATCTGAGAAAGTTTCTTGTTGACCGTAGTGTAATCCCACTGTTTGAGATACAAGTAATCTCTTCTTCTTCTTATTCTTCTTCTTCATTTCGTCAGTTGCTGAATGACCCATAATATTTTAGCTGTTAAGACTGTTGCTGAAGTTGTAATTGTCCCGATCAGATGCAAATGGCAAAGGCTCCACCGGTTGATCATCACATGCCACATCACCAACCTTGGGGCCCACCTCAAGGTCCACCTCCACCCGGTCCAGGTTATGGACACAATCCCCAGTACATGCCACCTCCACGGCAGCTTGACAACTACTATCCGCCTCCTGAAATGCCACCTCCTGTGGATCATCAAGCCCATCAAGGCATATCTGCCTATGGAAGAGAAGCTCCAATGGGAGTTCATGCACCATCAAGTGGCCAGTCAGCACCTTCCATGATCAAGCAGGTTGTCTTGAGCACCCACTTCTGTTGCTAATATTCCTCACTGAATAAAGCTCCCCCAAGAAAGGAAGAAAAAAGAACAAAGAAAAGGAAGGGTGGTTCTTAATTGGGTCAAAGGATGGGACCATATGTTTTTTTATTTTTTATTTTTTATAAACAGGACATAGGCTCTGTGTCTTCCACCCATTCATGGGATTGACACTAGATAGATGGTTGTTTACGATTGATTTTAGAAGGTTCTGATTAATTTTTTCTATTGAAATCCTCTCTAATTTGTGGCCTCATTTATTTTGTAGATCACGCAGCAAATGCAAATTCCATTGTCCTATGCTGATGCTGTCATTGGTACTGCTGGCTCCAGCATAAGCTACATTCGACGCACCAGTGGGGCGACTGTTACAATTCAAGAAACCCGTGGAGTTCCTAATGAGATGACTGTTGAGATCAGCGGAACTGCTTCCCAAGTTCAGACAGCTCAGCAACTGATACAGGTAAATACGCCATCCTGATGTTTCCATTTGAACGATGACTGGATTGCAGTGTTGTGAAGTCATGTTCTACTTTTGTCAGTTTTACCAGATGGACCATTAGATGATGCTTGGATTTCATGGTCCTGACAAATTCTTTTTACTCCTCACATGAACGCATTTCATTGTTTCAATGCCAATGCAGAACTTCATGGCTGAAGCAGCTGCACCGGCACCCCAGGCACAACCTGGTGCACCAATCGACCAGGGCTACGGCTCACAGGCTTACAGCTCCTACCAAGCCCATGGGTCTGTTTATGCATCCCCTCCTTCGAACCCAGCTGGGGGTTATGGGTCCGTTTATGGGTCAAATTATGGGTATTAGACCCGTGGAAACTGTAATAACCCAACCTGCTACAGATTGTAGGTTTGTCTTTGTTTTAGTCAATGAGACATGAAGTGGTATTGCAAAACTTGGCAAAAGCTTGTTGAGTTTAGTGGATTCCGATTGTTAACTACTCCCTTGCTATTCTTGCAGTCGATATTCGAGTTAACCTCTTTGTATAGTTTGAATCCTACTATGCTGTCATCATGGCAGAGGAGTTTCAGTATGCGTTCTGTCCATTTTCATTTTTGAACGTAAGTAAAGGAGGGGTTGAAAGGATTCGTGGTGTCAATTTCTTTGACGGGTGGAAGGTGTTGACACGTGGAGTGTGAAATAACAGATCGAGTTTTGTAAGCACGTGTCTGGTTGTACAATCATAAATAATTTTCCTTTTCTTATTTTAAAATGGAATAGGGATTTAATTAAGAGAGAAGTGAACAATTTATTTCGGAAAAAAGATCACATACTGGTTTTATTCAAATTTTATTTTTGTAGTTACGTGTAGTCTAACTTGTTTGCTACTGTGGACGTAATAGCTATTGAACGGGACGCACAGATGTCAGAGAGGAGAATTTTCTCGGGCTGGAGTCAAGATTGAGGCTAATATCCGAACTCCTGGAAAACAAAATAGGTGTTGATACCATCTTTATTAATTTCACGCAATCAAAGGCTGCTCTTTGAGGCAGCTTATTCCATCCCAATACTGTCCGACTGCAGCCACATTGGTTCATGTCATGTGGTCCGTTTACTGATCCAATCCTCGAAAGTATCCTCGGCAGTATTGAAGAACGACGTTTGCTCGGACCATCTCCGACCAGTGCTACAGAAAGTCGCGAAATGCTCGCAGTTGTTCCGTTGGAGGTCGTACTCGCCGAAGCCCCTGCTCCGGTAAAGATCTTCAGCTGCTCGGACGACCTCGTCTGGGGTTCTGTTGTAGACGAGCCTCGTGCAGGTTCCCGATTTCTTCAGCCGGTGCCCCAGCCGCGGGGCGCCATAAGCGTAGTATCGTATCGAGTGGTGCTTCTCCCTCCCACGGCGGAAGCAGTCGAGGCATGTCCTGACAACACCGAGGTGTGTCTTTTCATCGTACTTGCATACCGGGCAGGGAGGCCGATCGCCCTGCCGCTGGGCCTTGGGCAATGGGGCGATGGTGTTCTTGACGTCCGTTCGAGTGAAGTGAATCACATACCCATCCCCCACATATATTCCTGACAAGCATTAACAAATTTCCTTTAGGGACTGATTACTTACGAACACATTTGAGCAGTTCTTCCTACTAATTTTAGAATTGAAATTGCTGATCGAGAGACGAGATGGTTGGGATGGGGACGGAAGAGTGCTACTGACCGTGATGACTGTAGGATCCGTATCGCTTGTGGGAGTAGATGTGGTCTCCGAGTTTCAGATCCTCAGGGTCGACCTTCTTCCACAGCAGCTCCAGTGTTCCCTTGGCTTCTTTCTTAATGCTGCTCAAGATTTCCGCCATCTTCGAAGCCTCCCAGATGCTCTCCTGCACTTCTGCTCACCACTTCACCTCCCTTGACTGATACTGAACTTCACAGCAGGGCGAGCACATCACGTGTCTTTAAATAAGCTCGTGGAAGCTTGAGCCCCAAGTCTTGATGCTGTGGCCGGTGACGTCAGCAATGACAGATCACCGTTCTTAATCCTGCTAAATATTTCCTCCATCTTTGAAGCCTCCCAGTCTCTCTCCTCCACTGCTGCTCGCCACTTCACCTCACTTGTCTGATACTGAACTTGACAGAAGGGCGGGCACATCACGTGTCCTTAAATAACCTGGTGGGAGCTTGAGCTCGTAGTGTCGACGCTGTGGCTGACGCCAGCAATGACGATCAACGATTAGCTCAGCAGCCTTTGACGGGCGAAGCCCCAGCAGGGTCTTGCCTTCGAAGTTTCAATGACATCTAGGCTGCTGAGAACGTGTTCAAAAGATAGCGAGGCTAAACGTGGGCCCAGCTGGGTCGGCCACTGGCTGCCTTGCACTGTAGCCTCGTGATCGAGGTTGTGATCAAATGTCTATGCCCCCCCCCCACCTTATCGATTAGCTGTCAACTTGTCAAGGCCATTCTTCCAACGTGACCTTGGAGATACGTGCGCACCAAAAGTGACCTCGGGGATGAGACAAACGATGGATTTTGACTTATTAGAGGGAAATAATTGAGGCCGTCGAGTTGGCCGACATTGTTGATTTTTTTACTGTCAAAGGAGCCCACTTGGTGCTCATTTCTCTCTATTTCTCCCTCTCTCTCTTTTTGTTATCGTATTTAGGTAGAATTCAACAGTCACATGACATTTTTCAGTAAATTATACTTGATTAATCTGTTGGTCGCCCTGGATTGCACGCCTGGCATAGTGGGTGAGGCTCCCAAGGAAAATATTTGCGTACGCAAGGTCTCGAACTCATTAAACGGCGCCGAATTGCTTACCACTCAGCCCAACTTCCCTTTGTATATCTAACCGTATATATATAGGATATCCATAGCCATAAACATAGTGATGGTGGCTTTCACACGTCACTTGCTTCTAGAAAAAATGTTGAACATGCTTAATGTGGCACATGCATTAATGATTCAAGCCGATTTTCCCATCAAAATTTAGGGTGAGTGTATTTTAACGACCACATTTTTTATCAATTACACAACTTCATAATTGTTATCGAAAAAGATGCCATATGAAATTTTCTTTCACAAACTCCCAAATTATGATCACTTGATGATGTTTGGTTCACTATGTTATGTGCATTGGAGAACACGAGATCAAGACAAGTTCCATGAAGGGGTATGACAATGTGTCTTTATTGGATACCCTTGTGGTTGTAAAGTATAGAGATTTTTTGACTTAGAATAAGAAGAAGTCATTGTACCAAGGGATTTGGTATTTTATGAAGATAAATTTCCTTCTTTGGAAAATCAAGAAAGTCTGGTTTCTTGTGATGGCCGAGTGTTGCCACAGCTTGTTGAAATTGGTGAGAATGGGCTGCGTGATCATCAACAGTTAAATGGGGCAAAATTACCACTCGTCACACTAGGCTAGAGACAACTGATGGTGCTATCTAGCCTAGTCCAGTGGGTCCTTGTGAAGAACAACTTCCTTCTAGGTCACATAACATTGGGCCACAAACTATCCGATAGGAAGCACCTTGGTAGAGTTAACTTAGTCAGCTTTAGCTCGTACAAAATTGGGCAACTCCTGTTTGCTCCATTTCAGCTGGCAACTAATACTGTACATACAAGACCTTCTCGAGAAGAAAACCAACAACCCGATTTCTCAATTATGTTTGTCGCAGTGAGCTCCTCAATAAAGACCCTTGCCTATGATCAAGCGCCATCAGCTTTTCATCTACAGTCCACTCTCTTTCTAATTATATTAATTTTGCATGATTATCTCATTCTCATCGAGCGTCCTTAGTGGCTCTTGACAATGAAGTTGAGCCCAATTGATATTCACAAGCCATGAAGGATGTTCGTTGGCGAGAAGCTATTGCTCATGAAATCCATGCCTTAGAGGACAATCGAACATGGAGTATAGAGACTCTTCCTCTCGGTAAAAAGCCAATTGGCAGTAAATGGGTGTCTAAGATCAAATGTAAATCCGATGGAAGCATTGAACATTATAAGGCATGGCTTGTTACGAAAGGATACACTCAAGTAGAAGGCCTCGATTTTCATTAGACCCTTGCTCCCATGGTGAAACTCGTCACTGTTTAGTATTTTATCACCATTGTGTTGCACAAAAGATGAGATCTTCATCAGCTTGACATGCAACATGCTTTCTTGCATAGAGATTCGGAGGAGGAAGTCGACGTACGCCTCTCCCCGAGATATAAAACGCCAAGTTCAAATAACGTATGTCGCCTCCAAAAATCTATTTATGGGCTTCACCAAGCCTCTCACAATTGGCATGCCAAATTTACTTCAGCCTTAATTGAGTATGGGTTCAATCAATGAGGTGCGGATCATTCCCTATTCACCTTCTCTCGTGATGCTGTTTTTATGGCTATTCTCGTTTATGTGGATGATATCATTTTGGCAAGTAACAATGTTGAAATTTCTTCCCCTTGTAAGTGCTACTTGGCGTCTAACTTCCGCATTAAGGATTTGGGCCCTTTGAAGTATTTTCGTGGGATCAAGGTTGCTCGTGATAATGATGGGATCATTTTGTCTTGACGTAATTATGCACTAGATATTTTATCTGAATGTGGCATGCTTGATTATAAGCCATCTTCCTTCTCGATGGGACAACAACATTATCTAAATGATGAAGCTGGTGATCTTCTTTCCAGCTCAAAATCCTATCGTCAACTCATGGGTTGTTTGATTTATTTAACGATCATTCAACCAAAGTTATGTTACTCGGTTCACATTCTTTTGCAATTCATGCATGCTCCACGACAACCGCATTAGGACACTACTGTTCATATTCTTCATTATCTAAAGTAGCATCTTGGCCTGGGATTATCTTTGAAGACTTTGTACTGTTTACAGCTTCAAGCTTTTTGTGATTCAGATTGGGTTGGATGCCCTATGACACGCTGTTCTATAACTGGCTATTTTATTATGCTTGGAGGTCACGGGGCCTCCTAGAAAATGAAGAAGCAGACTACGGTGAGTTGTTCTTTTGCTGAAGCTGAGTATCATTCAATGGTGGCTACCACTTCTGAATTACTCTGGCTTCACAGTTTCCTTCACGTTGATCACTCACAACCGATGGTGCTTTTGTGTGATAACAAGGAGGCCATTCATCTTGGTCAATTGTTTCAAACTATTCTCGGTGGCGGCGCTTCACGATGCTTGACCGGTACTACAACTCCAAGAAGACTAAAGACAAATGCGACTGCCGCCTGTGGCCATGTAATCCTCCCTCTTTGCCTATTTCAATGCCTCATTCACTAACTTTTCCAATTGATGGACTTGTTCGGGGATCTTTGGCCTAAATTTAGTTTTTTGGATTTGGACAGTCCAGTGCCCTCCGTATGCGTGAGCTTTCCCTACTAATTTTAGAAGTGAAATGCTGATTGAAAGAGGAGAAGGTCGGGATCGGGACAGCAGTGAGAGTAGGTTCCGCATCACCCGTGCGAGTAGATGTGGTCTCCGGGTCAATCTTATTCCATAGCAGCTTCGATGCTCCCTCGGCTATTTTCTTAATGCTGCTCGAGGTTTCCGCCATCTTTGAAGCCTCCCAGTCTCCTTCACTTAGGCTCAAGCCTCACCGCTTCACCTACTTCGACTGAAAGGCCATATAGAAGCTTGAGTGACAGCCCGGAATTCTCTCGCTCTGCAGCCTTTCTTTGACTAGTGATGTTTTAGGCTGACAAGTTGGGCGACGTAGTTGATTTTTTGACAGTCAAAGGAGACGACTTGGAGCTCACGGCTAGCCGTCACTTTCTTCTGGAAAAATCTAGAACGCTAGGACGACGCTATGAGGTAGGGTATAACCAATAGGATTGCTACAATTAGCAGTTATTCCAATGATTAATACTCATTTACTCATCTTGCTGCAATCTGATTTATATTTTCGCAGGCCGCCTAAAAATTATGTTAAAAAGCGAGTAAATTATAATTCTGCAACTAGGCAACGGGAACACACGAGCATCCCTAAAATGTACACACACACACACACACATATATATATAGCCATCAAAATCAGTGTTCATACCTAGTTGAGCTAAAATTATGGGAAACACTACTTTGGCCCTTTTGCATCAAGTCTTGTTACACATTTGGCTTCCGAATAGGAGATAAACTCGAAATGGATAGAGGTAACTTTAACTCGCTTCCATGTCAGATCTGTGTGCTATGGTATGTATTGGAATAATCGATCTAACATTATCATCTTTACCTTGGGTGGATGTCTTTTGGATTTTAAAAATGATCAGGAGAGTCCAATTTTGCCTTCTGGTTATTTGTACTGACTGGATGGGTCACCGGGAAATGCTGGAGCGGCCGGAGTCAATTAGAGATAGCAATTCAGGTCGGCCCCAATCGCCAGGCCTAACATCTCGACCCATTTGGTGGGCTCTCTCGGCTCATGTTTCTGCCCAAACTACGAATACGCATGCACCACATCTTTCCCTTGAATTTCATTTCAATTTTGGCCCCCACGATTTTTTTTTTCGCCATCCCAATCGATTCCTCTAATTCCAGTCGTCTTGGCTTATCTTCACAGAGTTGTAGGCTGTCGCCTGCTCCAAAGTCACGTTTTCGAAGTCTTCATCATTTTATGTGAAGTTATCGATTTCTGTTGCCTCCGACACAAACGAGGTACGGACCTCAATGAATTTAGTCCCTGAGCCATGTACATGTGTCTCTACGATATTTGCACTATAAAATTGAAAAACCAATCAATCATATATAAGATATTTCATGAAGAACAGCCCTAGTACTTATACGATTTGCATCGTTGAACATATGAAGCTACTAAACGAATTCCTCGATCATGCTGAGACATGGCGAGAAGGCTGAAAACCGACAAACCCTTCGGAGGACTCTCTCCACATGGGAGCCTCATCAAAACCAAAGCCATGGAAGGCCATAGAATTGTCACAAGAAAAGTAATTGTATCCTTCCTCCACATATAAGCCGTGGCTCCGATCCTCACTCCGTGGTGGAAAATTAGCGGCTGAGCAGCCGTGGCTGGTGGGGAGATTGGCAGCCATCCCGGGTTCGAAGCTCAGCACGGGTCCCCCCTCGCTGCTGTCAAGAGGCGACAGAAGCTCGACATCGGAGTCCTTCCCGGTGAGCCCTTGAACTATGGCTCGGAACTCGGAAGCGGTTGCAGCCCTCACCATCACGGGGCTCGAAATGTAAGTGATCTTCATCGGCTTCTTCTTCGTCGTGTTCTTGGCGGGCTTCTGTCGGATCTTATTGTTGGGATGAAACTGACGGTGGAGGTCTACGCTAAGCTTGTCCATCATAGAGAGGAAAATCTGACAGATAGAGAGGGTGAAAAAGGGAGGGGGAGAGTTTTTTTTTTCCTCCTATTTTGGGCTAACGGGGAAATCTTAATTTCTTGATTTACTGAAGGGTTCTCTATATATTAGTTTCTGGTCGAGGATGGTAGCTAATCTGGCGACTGGACAAGTGGGTTTCGAGGAAATTGAGGTTTTGGAAAAAGATCAAGACAAGATTGACAACACAACAACATAGACGGAGAGCGACAAGAAGCAAAATTTAAAATGATATTTGTCTCGTAAAATTTGTCAGCTTCACGTGGAACACTGACTTAGATCGCTCGACAGATTGAAAACTTTTCCTCTAGATTCATCAGTAGGGTTCAAATAATCCTCCCCGATAAGATACCACAACCGGTATAACCTTGTCATTTTGAAAAGCTTTGCCTCGAAGTGGGATGCAACTGTTGGATCTTAATCGTATTGTCTATTATCGATCTCCTAATTTTCTATAATTCATGCAAAATCCATTGAAATATCGACCCTATCGGGAACTCGAGTTTTTATCACACTCAGATATATTAATTTATAAATGGATCCTTTCTAACTGATTTATAAAGTGCATGCATAGCTTAATTACACAAGAAATGACATGACAGGCATTGTTTTCCATGGTCGTCTTGCCGGGAACCTTCCTCTTTCACTGTCCAGTGTGGTTCGGTCCAAACAACTCGATTTAGTCAAAGGTTTGCTTTTCCTACTTTCTACGATTCCTCATCTGCTCCCAGTTGATTCAATCAGCTGTCGCGATTGATCTGATGGATCCCCATAACAATAAAAAAATAAAAATTAAATAATAGATGGGATTAATTGTAAAAAAAAATGTGTGGTCAATGATTATCATGGTAAAATGATCAATTCATGTGTTACAGGGACAAGGTTTTGCTTAGAAATCTGTTCGAGGATCTCAACGGATGATAATATATACACACATATATACTTTATTTATGCAGTCAAATATCAATTATATTTTAAAAATTTTTTGTAATAAATTTTATTTTATTCATAATATCTGAATATAAAATTAATAAACTAAATTGTGATAGGAGGAAACTTTTTTTTCAACTTATTAACTTTGGAATCAAACATTAATTTAAAAGAAAAAAAAGGGATGTGCAGCTTTACTTGTTCAGACTATAACGAGGTTTGTCCTTAGAAAATAACAGGACGAGAAGAGAAATAGAAAAAATATAAAATATTTTGATATTATATTAATGGAGTGATGCATACATATATATATATATATATATATATATGATCGAGATTGAACCTACAGTTATGCAGAAGCAAAACATATGACCTCGTTTGCTTGACAGTCTGATCGACATTGGATGCATTCTCCAGTCAATCACACATGCATATAGACCAAATCGAGTTTGCCAGCATCAGTCAGAACTGGCAAGGACCTCGGGATGGCTTATTCGACACGATTGATATAACACCGGAAAATCCCACGGTTCCAAAAGGTAAGTAAGTAACATCCATAAAAAGAGTTTATGCCGGTAGACAGTAACCCGCCATATTTCTATTCGAATTCTCAGTTTCGGATGAGGAATAATAATTGGCGATGCATATATTTAATGGAAGTAGAAACAGAAGTTGTATTTATGAGATTATATACATGATCGTTCCTCGGTGATCCCACAAATCATCGAGTGATCTCTCGGTTTAGGAGCTTCAAGGTATAGCAGCGTTTAAGAATGAGAAGAAGCTGAAGTCTACGATCCCCAGCCCATTTCAAGCTTCTGACTTTGGATATATGTTATGAATGAGCAGCCGCTGCAATATATACCTCAATCCCAGCTGCTAATGAAGGATGGATGATGACAGCAGCTCGGATCTGAAGTCAGCGGGATCTTGGCAGAGAGCCGGCTCATTATGACCCATATATGATTCGTGTTTGAGTTTCTAGCTAAGAATCTTGGGCCTATGATGATTCAGCTTGAGAGCAGAGCTTGCATCTGCGTTGACATCTCTGCTGGTTGATGTTTCTGAGGTAAGCACCGTCAATGGTGATTAGAGAACAGATTATTTTTACCGACAGAGTGAAGATTGAGACATTAACTTGCCATAATAATATTTCATCGCCTGAAGTGTTGACCGAAATATTCCAGAGACCAGAATGATAGTTAGCTATTTTCCGAGAACTCGGTTGTAGTTTCTCCGAGCATGCTAAAGAAAATCTTGGGGATGGTGTAATTCTCCTCTCTTTTGTGCCTAATTTGTTTATGTTGTGCCCTTAAAAACGGCAAAGATGAGATAGGAGAGAGGAGGAAGACGAAGACTAGGAAAAACTAGAGGCCAGGAATTGGCGCGAAAGCGAAGGTACCTAAATTAACGGCCATGTCGAAGAATGTCACCTCCTCACTGCTCCCCAATCCCAACCCTTTCACTTCCCCAGACCCTCCCATCCCATGCACACAAAACTTCCCATCTCCCCTTCACTCTTTCTCTTTTCTCGGCCTCCCCCTTCACCCCCAGAATTTTTGGAGATCACCTTCCTCGGGCTGTTTGAGTTCGTGTGGCTGTTCCTGTTTTCTTGATCGATATCTCTGAAATCTGTGATATTTGATGGTTGATCGAGCGTGCGGAGTTGGATCTGTTGGAAGTTAATCATGATGAGGAGACTGTTAATAGGACTGTAGCAGATTGACACACCTCTCGCTGGAAGCTTAAAATGGTACAATTTTCCGGCTGCCCCTAGATCTGTTTTTGTTCTCTGATGTGGATTTCTTTGAAGATCTGGATGGAAACTATGCACATGATCAAAAAAGTGTGAAGGGCACGCTGATGACTGGATTGAAGTATTTTTCTGACGAAGGGATGATACAAAATGTTGAATTTGGTGTAATGAATGTCAGACCTCTGGATTTTGATGGTCTGCCCCTGAATTGAAGTTTTGGTGCCTTGGCTGGGTTATACGAGCGATGATTTAAATACATCAAACAAGTGTGCGGATTCATCTTTCTTTCCCCTGATTTTCTCGTGTGATGCTGTAGGGAACTCCTGTTAACATAATTGTCGGATCTCATGTCTGGGCTGAGGACCCAGAGGCCGCTTGGCTCGACGGAAGTGTGGTGAAGATTACTGGAAATGAAGCCGAGATAGAAGCAACTAATGGAAAGAAGGTCAGTCAATTGCTTGAAGCCGGCATTTTGTGCTCCGCTAATTGATGTTCTTCCAGTTATCATGATAGGGGTTCTCTATATCTTCTATTTACTTCTCTCAGGTTAAGGCAAATTTATCGAAGATATATCCAAAAGATATGGAGGCTCCTGCTGGCGGGGTCGATGACATGACCAAGCTATCATATCTGCACGAGCCCGGAGTCCTTCAGAATCTCAAGACGAGATATGAACTCAATGAGATTTACGTAAGCTGTTCCTCTCCTTCCCTTATTGAAATCTGCTTTAGTTTTCAAGAAAGCAAATTCTTATGTCGTATTCATATGATTCTTGATTTTGTTGTTGCAGACCTATACAGGGAATATCCTTATCGCAATAAATCCATTCCAAAGGCTTCCTCATCTCTATGACAGTCACATGATGCAGCAGTACAAGGGGGCTCCCCTTGGAGAGCTGAGCCCTCACGTCTTCGCAGTTGCCGATGTGGCATTCAGGTAATCGGTTCTCATCCGATTTTCATGACCTTATTTTTCTTCCGACACAAAATGAAGATTGTTGATGGTATGTGATCTTTCCTTGATATAGGGCGATGATCAATGAGGGAAAAAGCAACTCCATTCTTGTCAGTGGTGAGAGTGGAGCTGGTAAGACCGAGACCACGAAGATGCTCATGCGATACCTTGCCTTTTTGGGAGGCCGAGCTGCAACTGAAGGAAGGACAGTCGAACAACAAGTTCTGGAAGTAAGTTCATAGCTTCATTGCCATTGATTGGATAATAGATTAAATTTATATGCAGGAGAAGTTTTTAATTTCTTACTAAGTTACTGCACGATTCCAGTCGAATCCTGTGCTCGAAGCATTTGGCAATGCAAAGACAGTTAGGAATAATAATTCCAGGTGAGGGTGTTCTCGCCTACCGATACTCTCAGTGAAATTTCTTCAAATAAGACACTTTCAGTGAAGTTGAGACACCATGTACCTGTTAATTAACATGTTTCCGTTGCTCATGAAGTCGCTTTGGAAAGTTCGTCGAGATACAGTTTGATAAGCATGGAAGGATATCAGGAGCTGCCATTAGAACTTACCTCCTCGAGAGATCTCGGGTTTGCCAAATTAACGACCCTGAACGCAATTATCACTGCTTCTACCTTCTTTGTGCAGCCCCTCAGGAGGTAATTTAGTTTCCATTAAAATAAAACTGTAACTTGAATTTTTAGCACGGTTTTTGTTTAATTGCTAGTACTTAAAAATTGTCTCGGTACTGTTTAACAGGAAATTGAGAAGTACAAGTTGGGACACCCAAAAACCTTCCATTACCTCAATCAATCAAAGTGCTATGAACTGGTTGGTGTAAGCGACGCACAGGATTATCTTGCCACTAGACGAGCTATGGACATTGTGGGAATCGGAGCTAAAGACCAGGAAGCAATTTTCAGAGTTGTTGCAGCAATCCTTCATCTTGGAAATATTGATTTTGCCAAGGGAAAGGAGGTTGACTCCTCAGTCCCGAAGGATGACCAGGCAAAATTCCATCTCAAGATGGCAGCAGAACTTCTCATGTGAGATTTTTCATTTTCAATTTTCTTTTCCTCTGTAAACGATTGTTAATTTATGCGTCCATGGTATGAGAAATTTTCCTTCTGCTTTAGGTGTGACCCTGTGGCCCTGGAAGATGCGTTATGTAAACGTGTCATGATCACCCCGGAAGAGGTTATCAAGCGGAGCCTTGATCCTCAAAGTGCAGCAGTTAGCAGAGATGGGCTGGCTAAGACCGTATATTCTCGACTCTTCGACTGGTAATGTTCGAACTCATATTCATCACCTACAGAGTCAGATGTCAGCTTCCTTCAGATGTTAATCTAATTACTACTTGAGATGCAGGTTGGTTGACAAGATCAATTGTTCAATTGGACAAGACCCCAATTCCAAGTGTCTGATTGGAGTGCTTGATATTTATGGTTTCGAAAGTTTCAAAGCAAACAGGTAAAAGTCTGACTGTCCATCCAGAAAGTTCTGTACCGTGAACAACATTCTTACTTCAAGAAAATTATTATTGCAGTTTTGAGCAGTTCTGTATTAATTTCACCAACGAGAAGTTGCAGCAGCACTTCAACCAGGTCAGAAGTATGGTATTTAACAGTTTTGATGATCCAATTTTCCTTGGTCAAAGTCTTCTGACCTGAGCATATCCTTTTGTTTGCTCACTGAAATGCAGCACGTCTTCAAGATGGAACAAGAAGAGTATACGAAGGAGCAGATTGATTGGAGCTACATAGAGTTTGTCGATAATCAAGATGTCTTGGATCTCATTGAAAAGGTTGCCTTATGAATCTTTCTTCCTATCTATTCATCGTGTATTTTAATTTTGCAGAATCGCATTTGTTTTATTTGTTGAGGTCCTTTTGTTACTGCAGAAACCAGGAGGAATCATTGCTTTGCTCGATGAAGCCTGGTACGGCTGCATCTCTTTAATAACTTATTAAGGGAATAAATGTGTTCCGTATTCTACATTTTTCACATTTCTTCTGGAAGATAGGACAATGCTGCCGTTCTATTTGATTTCAGTATGTTTCCAAAGTCAACACACGAGACATTCTCAAACAAGCTCTATCAGACATTCAAGAACCACAAGCGGTTCATCAAACCAAAATTATCACGTACTGATTTCACCATTTCACATTATGCAGGAGAGGTTCGTAATACATGTTTCGCTGCCAGAACCTTTTCATTTTGTGTGATAGTTCATCTGCACAAAATCTGATATTTATATTATGTATATATATATATCAGGTTCTGTACCAATCTGACCAATTCTTGGACAAGAACAAGGATTATGTTGTCCCCGAACATCAAGATCTGTTGAGTGCATCGAAGTGTCCCTTTGTAGCTGGTCTCTTCCCTGCTCTTCCGGAGGAAACATCCAAATCCTCCAAGTTCTCTTCCATTGGATCTCGCTTCAAGTTGCAACTGCAGCAGCTGATGGAGACATTAAATTCTACTGAGCCACACTACGTCAGATGTGTGAAGCCAAATAACCTTCTCAAGCCTGCGATCTTTGAGAATGTCAACATCATGCAGCAACTGCGTTGTGGTGTGAGTACAATTACATCTTGTTCTCAGATTTGTTTCTGTGAATTGTTTCTGTCTTCATTTAGAAAATATTCCTTTTTCTTCTACCTGTCTTTGGTACTGATGGGTGTATCTACAGGGTGTCCTAGAGGCAATAAGGATTAGCTGTGCAGGTTACCCAACTCGTCGTCCCTTTTTCGAGTTCATACACCGATTTGGGCTTCTAGCTCCAGAGTTTGTCGAAGGAAAGTAAGTGACGTTCTCCATCAGTTTATGGGATCTGCATTCATATAGTCTACAAAAGATCTAATTTCTTTGATAAACAGTTCTGATGAGAAGGATGCTTGCAAGAAAATTCTTGAAAAGATGGGTCTCAAAGGATTTCAGGTATTAACTATATAAGTTTCCTGCATCATCAGTGCCATTGGAGATTCCAGGATGAATGAAACGTATAAAGACATATATTTTATAAATAATAATGGTTTTCGTGTTGAATATATGCAGATCGGTATGACGAAGGTCTTCCTTAGAGCAGGTCAGATGGCCGAATTAGATGCAAGAAGGGCAGAGGTACTCAACAGTGCAGCAAAAACGATCCAACGACGAATCAGGACCCATTATGCACGGAAAAGGTTTATAGCCCTGAGGGAGGCAGCCATTGTCTTGCAATCTGGGTGGAGGGGTACTTAACTTACTTGAGCTACATGATGTTTTTCAGCACTGGGTTTGATTGGTTTCCAGTAATGGAAAGAAAGCACTACTTCATTGTGATCTCAGGAATGCTGGCATGTGAAGTTTACGAGAACATGAGAAGGGAGGCAGCCGCAATGAAAATTCAGACGAATATTCGGAGACACCATGCCAGAAATGAGTATAACAAGCTTCGAGTTTCAGTGCTCGTCCTGCAAATGGGTGCAAGAGCAGTGGCAGCTCGTAAGGAATTTATGTTTAGAAAGCGTACCAAAGCAGCAATCGTAATCCAGGTAATTTTTTAAATAACCCAGGTAGAATTGTCTTGAGACTGTCATTCTGGTTTTGGCTTTCGCTCTAAAATTTCTGATTTCCTTTTGCCTCGAATCACAAGTGTAGGCACGTTATCGATGCCACAGAGCAAACTCCTACTACAAGAAGCTAAAAAGAGGAGCCATAGTCACACAATGTAGATGGAGGGGACGACTTGCGAAGAGGGAGCTTCGGAAACTCAAAATGGTATTCATCATATAGTAGATTTTCATTTTTGTGTTGACTCACCAGCTGGTTTTGGGCGGTTGATTTAACTGTGAGGTCTTCTTAGGCTGCAAGAGAAACTGGAGCGCTTAAAGAAGCAAAGGACAAGCTCGAAAAACATGTTGAAGAACTCACATGGCGTTTAGGGCTGGAGAAACGTTTACGAGTAACATTCTTCCTATTCTCAGACGAACATTTTGATTGTTGCCATGAATACTCTTAATATTCTGAGGCTTCAAAATATGTGTGCAGACTGATCTGGAAGAGGCAAAGGCGCAGGAGGTAGTGAAGTTGCAGAACCAGTTGCAGGCATTGCAGAGCAAGGTGGATGAAACAAATGCCTTGCTCGTCAAGGAGCGGGAAGCAGCAAAGAAGGCCATCGAGGAAGCTCCTCCTGTTATCCAGGAAACCAAAGTCCTTGTTGAGGATACTGAAAAGATCGAGTCCCTGGAGTCAGAAGTAGAGAGCTTGAAGGTATGTTTTGAGCTCTGATCGTTTTATGGAGCTTTCTTACTATCCATGTAACTGAAAACATTTATGAAGTTTTCATGCTGTTCAATTGTATTCTTCTCCAGGCCACTCTTGATTCAGAGAAACAACGAGCAGATGAAACTGATCAGAAGTATAAAGAAGCCCAGGAGACGAGTGAAGAAAGGCTGAAGAAGTTGGAAGAGACAGAGAAGAAAGCTCATCACCTCCAGGAATCTCTGAGAGGGCAATATATCTCTTCCATCATGTTCTTTTTTATGCTGGAAGAGTCAGATCTAATTACGACAGATGGATTACTAACACGAAAATTGTTTTGCAAATTATTAGGTTAGAAGAGAAGATCACGAACTTGGAATCGGAGAATCAAGTCCTCCGGCAGCAGGCAGTCTCCATGGCGCCCAACAAGTTCCTCTCCGGTCGGTCAAGATCAATCCTTCAGGTACTTCTAGATGATATGTTGCACCATAGCCAAAAGAAAGTCATCTTTTAATGTCCATAAACTTGGAATTGATACCATTTATTATTTGATAAATTGCAGAGAGGCGGTGAAAGTGGTCGCTTTGGATCAGAATCAAGATCAAGTCTGGTAACAAGGGAGTTCCAAGAGAACAACGCAAACATAAATTATTTGTCTTGGTGTTCCTCGTTTTCTCCTTTTGCTTAGTGGTTTCCAATATGGAATGAACAGGATCTCCATAGCCACTCAATCAACCACCGTGACCTCTCTGAAGTGGATGATAAGCCACAGAAGTCCCTCAACGAGAAGCAGCAGGAGAATCAGGATCTTCTGATCCGTTGCATTGCTCAGCACCTTGGATTTGCAAAGAACCGTCCAATCGCTGCCTGCATCATATACAAGTGTCTTTTGCACTGGCGTTCATTCGAGGTTGAGCGTACCAGTGTCTTTGATCGGATCATTCAAACAGTAGGCCATGCAATTGAGGTATGCTACCAGTACATAGATCTTTTACCTATCTAATTCACTTCAACGGGTGCCCATTCTCCCTTTGCCTTCCTGACTTGGAAAACTTGACCTTTGATTTCAGACGCAGGATAATAATGACATATTGGCTTATTGGTTATCGAATGCTTCAACACTTCTTTTACTGCTCCAACGCACACTGAAGGCAAGTGGGGCTGCAGGGATGGCCCCACAGCGGCGAAGATCTTCTTCAGCTACGCTATTTGGGAGGATGACCCAGGTACAAGTTTTCTCATAGAACGTGATTTTGATTCTCAGATTTCAAGTTTCCAGTGCATTCACTTCTTATTTCATCAATTACTTTTCTTCATAGAGTTTCCGAGGTACACCCCAGGGAGTCAATCTTGCCTTGATCAATGGATCCATAGGTGGATCAGACAGTTTACGGCAAGTCGAAGCAAAATACCCAGCTTTGCTCTTCAAGCAGCAGCTCACTGCATATGTGGAGAAGATCTATGGTATGATCCGAGATAATCTAAAGAAGGAGATTTCTCCTCTGCTGGGGTTATGTATTCAGGTATTACTTGCATGCACATATCCAACCGCCGTACTAAACTCATACAAATCAGAATTACTTTAATTTGCATGATCTTGATGAACCTAGGCACCTAGAACATCGAGAGCAAGCTTAGTTAAGGGAGCATCACGTTCAGTAGCAAACACAGCGGCTCAGCAGACTTTGATTGCTCACTGGCAAGGAATCGTGAAGAGCCTTGGAAACTTCTTGGATACCCTGAAAGCAAATCATGTAAGCAAAGTCCCTCCCGAACTTTTGAGATGAATCAGGGGCATCTGCAATCCACAGCATGCTTGCTTTTCTAGCGTGCAATGGATCGGTGACATGGAAGTCTTTTCTGTATTTTCCAGGTGCCGCCATTTTTGGTCCGTAAGGTGTTTATACAGATCTTCTCTTTCATCAATGTCCAACTATTTAACAGGTACTTCAACTTCCCCTCACTTACTAGTCCTCGAAAAAGGTTCCAATATGTACCGAGTAAACCTTTTGCTCCATTCGATTCTTATCATTTTGTTTCCTTTCCAGCCTCCTGTTGAGAAGAGAGTGTTGCTCGTTCAGTAATGGAGAATACGTAAAGGCTGGTCTCGCCGAACTTGAACATTGGTGCTACAAAGCAACAGATGAGGTATCCATAAATGTACCAATGTGCCTCTCAATAGCAATTCAAAAAAGACCCACAGCACAAGGGGGATCCTAATCAGGCGAATTTTATGAACTGCAGTATGCGGGCTCTGCCTGGGACGAGCTGAAGCACATTAGACAGGCGATTGGTTTTCTGGTAAAGATTTATTTATTCATTCATTGTTCATCTTCCAACCCTTCAACCCCGTACGAAAAGGAGACACGGGAGTTGGTAACGTTTATCTGGAGTTTTCACCTTTTTTGTCTTCCTGATTCAGGTCATACATCAGAAGCCAAAGAAGACGCTAGATGAAATAAGCCACGATCTGTGCCCGGTGAGTTGTTATATAGAGAGTGAATGTCCTCGTTACGGTCAATCATATGGATTGGATGTCCCCTTCTAATCCATTCTCCTTGATTCCAACCAGGTACTTAGCATACAGCAGCTGTATCGGATCAGTACGATGTACTGGGACGACAAGTATGGGACCCACAGCGTGTCACCAGATGTAAGTTTTCCTCGATGGATTACTCGCTCTAGGTTAGATCTATTCTCATCGCATAAGCAGCTCGGGGCATTAAAACTTTCCATCTAAATTCACGCACACATGAGATGAAGAGGCTCGACAGTAAGTTCGTTTTGTTGTCTGATTTTTTCTGGTCCAGGTTATATCCAGTATGAGGGTGCTAATGACCGAAGATTCCAACAATGCAGTCAGCAGTTCTTTCCTCCTCGATGATGATTCAAGGTCAGTGAATAAAAATGTCACTGCAGATTTCCGATCAATTGGTACATGAGAACAATCACGAGGCTTAAAACAAAAATAGGTTGCCCTCCAATGCGTCACTTACTGGCCTTCTTTCATGGTGCAGTATTCCATTTTCGGTGGATGACATATCGAAGTCGATGGAGCAAATAGACATATCCGACATCGAACCACCGCCACTAATCCGAGAGAACTCTGGCTTCAGCTTCTTGCTTCCCTGTACCGACTAAACGTCGACAGGATTAGACACCAGGATGATTGCCCATAAAGGTCAAGATAACCGCTTCAAGCCTGGAATCGTCCCTTAAACTGCATGAATTTCCCCGGATCCATCCAGGCGAGTCCAAACACGGATTCATTTTTTACATAGACAGTGCAATTACTATACTGGGAATTTCCCATTGCATGTAATCAGCTCCTGCTCGGGAAAAAAAGAAGAAGAGATTTTTTTTTTTGTAAGAATCATTTTTGACACCATACTACAGCTGCAGAACCAATCATTTTTGTCAGAGTCAATTTCTGTTACTTGTAAATAACGGATCGCCGCCGGCGCCGGAAGATGTGCGCATTGACGGAAAGTTTAAGTGGAAGGGGGGAATTTCTTAAGCATGAATAACGAACCCCGTCATGCGTGCAATGATTTGGCTCAACGAAGATCGTACATACGTGTGGGATGATCATAAAATCAACTCGTTGCCTGTTCAATGGAACTTCCAGTTGGTCCCAAACACTGGTGTATGGACATCTCAGCCCTCGGATGCATCCACGTGTACGCTTCTCGACTAGTGACCGAGTCAAACCTCGTCCCTTTCTATTCTCCTGCTGGCTCGCTCCTTGTCGTTTTCTACCATTTGCCCAGCTCTCTCTCTCTCTCTCTCTCGTTTACAATTTTCAAGTGAAATTTTCACCGTCAAGGCAGTAAACAACTCGAGGTTAATATAACGAAAGATGATATGATCAAACCTTCTTTTTTAGGAGGAATTGTTTTTCGAACTTCGAAGAATATTGGGAGACTCAATTGCTCTCAAGTTTCTTGGGAAACATCAAACTGAGCAGCGGCACGTGACATCATCCCTGCTTCGATTGTTGAGAAGAGCTGATCAAACTGAGCACCCCAGACGAAGAAGAAGATGGAGATGCCTTTTCTTCTGATTTCTGATGCAGCGGAAGAGAAGAAAAAAGTGAAGGGTTAGGTCAAATTGCACCAAATTCCAACCCCAATCCCTATTATACATCATTTATTCTATATGAGATATTAAGTTTGAATCTTATAAATAAGAAAATTAATTTATGATTGAGTAGATGCATTCAAATTTAAACACAGTACATACCTAAAATTATAACTTATAATTTGTAATAAACTGTACTTAATTAATTAATTGGTTATACCAAGAAATGGTCACCCTTGGGCGACTTGGAAGAGCTAAGATGCCATTGGACGATTGCTCCTCTAGGCTGTTGTGCAATGATACGACATCATGTGTGCTCATTAATTAATTAATTAATTCTTCGGCTGATGAGAATAGTTTTCTTTTGGTTCATTTTTAATCAATTGTCTGTCCAAATACGCTGCGCTTGCTTTATTCAATTATCAAGTGGTCCACATTTCCTTAATGATGGTTTTGCAGATTCATTTTCATGCCTGCAAGTTATGGGACTCTAGTTATTAAAAAGGGCAATCGTTGCCAACAGGGACTGGTTGGTGACTTTATCCCTCAAATCAAGTATCGGGCTCGAATCCTATTCACGTTGAGATCTCGGTTAGTGAATCCCAATCAAACTCATTCGTTATTCATTGTGAGCGCATACTTAACTACTAATAACAGGGTTCATAGAAGAAACTTCAAAGCACGAGGACAAATGGACAGGTGTTACGATTAAACTGATTTACGATGGTGTGATTACACATCGACAAAAAGGACGTACAATGAAAATTATCATAGTTGTAAATGACAGTTGCTAATTAAATTTAATATTCGTATATTAACAAAGGCACGTGAATCCATGTGAAGAGGGGGTCCTTCAATTGACTTCTATTAAAGTTGCAATACACTGATCTGTTAGTTAAGCCAAAATTGATAGAGGAAATTCGTGGAAATCAGTATGTTATATATATATATATGTATATATATTGTGTTGAGAGCTCAACATAAATTTTTAGAATTCAATTATAAATCGAGAAGACAAAGTTGTGTTGCAAGGTATATTTGCGATATGTGACAATCGAGATTAATTATGTTATAAACGGCGCCGTTTGTTATATGGTACGATTTTGATTTTGATGTCATATGGGACTCGATATCATCATCATCGTGTATCAAGGTTGAGGAGATCTAGCTAGGAAGAAACCAATTGAAGGACAATTTTATCAAATTGATCAATAGATACTCCATGTATGATTAGTGGTAGTTAGATTTCTATTTCAATTTTTTGTCAGATCAGTCCAATAATATGAATTTCCTCTTTATCCTTATCCTTATGTATATCTATTAGGTGAAATATATACACATATATCATGCCATATATATATATATATATATGTAAGTTTCTTATTCTTAACACCATATATTTTTAGGGAATCTAATAAATCCAGTTAATTCATTTTAGAGGAAAATCAATTTCTTAATGGATAAAACCCTCCTAATTAATTAATTAAAAAAATCCATTCATGAATTACAAAACTTGGTCCATATTACACGTTATCGAAGGACGAGGGACCTAATTGATTTTCATATTAGTAAGTTGATTAATTAATTTAGTATTATTATTCAGTTTTTTTTTATCAATGGTTCATCCTTCCAATACAATATCAGGTGTTTCTCCAGTCTAACTGACTGATGTGGCTTGGCATTCTTTATCCTTCTTATCCACAATCCATCACTGATATATTCTTTCTTCTTATTCATCCGATTCCCAGTGGACATAGGCAAATTGCACAAAAAGTTCATTAGTCCCTTCACCTTCCACTTGGTTTGCTGACTGTTGTTGCTTGGACAAATGTTGGAGATGGGCAATAAAATATAATAAATAAGAAATCATGCTGTCATCTAATAAGCGACTAATGTAAAACTCATGGAATTAAAACAATTATGCATTAGAGGACCATAGTTTGTAAGAGCTCATTATAGCGCTAAATTTGAGAAATGAACCGTACTGAAATGTTGTACATAGTCAGATGTTAAAATGCCTAATTTCTCGAATGAATGTAGCCTTGCCAACTGAGTCGACCTGACTAATCGATCTTCTAAGTCATGCAAAAAGTACTCGAGTTGCTGAATCATTGTCTTAACCATTAATTTTAACGCATGCGTTCTGAGAGGCTACGAATGAGAAGCAAATATAGCAACACAAATCACAGCTTGGGTTAATATTAAACTTCAAAGATGAAACCTGATTGATATAACTGGATGTTTAAAGCGGTAAATTGGACAGATAAGCTGTAATTAACCTATAATTTGCTGAGTCTTTCCTACTCAAAAGGGCGAGCAGCCCTCGAACAAGAAGGCCAAGGACATAGAACGACACACACAAAACGAAAAATAAAATAGATATGATCAATGGAAATCCCCATCCTCGGGAGTAAGAAACATGCAGGTTTTTGCAACTTGATCTCCCGTACTCATGTGCGAATGGGTCGAGCATGATGAGAATATCTGTCATTCAACTTAAAATTAAGATGTCTAAACTTAATTTTTGTTGATGAGATTTATTGTGGCGTCCCTTTTTAATCCTTTTCCTCGTATTCTTTCTTTCTACTGGGTCTTTTCAATGGTCTTTTCAATGGAGAAAAGCTAAAAATTTTATGTGTGCTATCATAGTTAATTAAACTTCTAACTTTGCGCGCGGTAGGAGTTAGGCTTGTTCTAATAGAAAATTGAAGTATGTGAAAAGGGATAAGAACGGAAGGAAAGAGGCTAAAGAGGAAGAAGAAGACTAGCCAAGCGCTGAAAGCATATATGGAGAGGAGCAGCATCCAATATTGAATTGCACGTTGCATTAAAATATATGATCAATCCAGCACATTCAATGAATGCAAACATAAGTTGTTGGTAACTCAAAAGTGTTGCCCCAAATAAATAAATAAAAATAAATAAAGAGAAGAACAACAAAGCTATCAAAGATCAACACCCCTTTTTAAATCTATGTGAGGGTTAGGTTTGCTCGAGACTTCAACGCACATCCGACTAGTGATAATTGGCTTAATTAATATAAGGAAGTGGACGAGTTTGGAGATGGTTTGCTACAAATGATATCGTCCTGGGTTCAATTATCACCCGAGGAATACATGTATTCCTCCCTTACTCCTACTGGTTTTAAAATCCATGAGATATTTTGTAGTTTAAAAAAAATGAAAAAAAAGGGTGGATGAGTGATTATATTGAGATAACAATATGATGCATGCATGAATCATCAGCTGCTAAGTGGAATACCTAAAGGGTGCTTATGATATATGCTGTGAAATGATAGTAAGGCTTCAAAATACATCAGCAAGAAACCTTAACCTAATAAGCTAGCACATTATAGGGAGATTTGATGACAGCAGAGCCAGAATCATAGTAAAAATGTACAGAAATATATGACATGGACATGTGTTTTGTCTGAACCCTAATTTTTAACTTACAGATTTATGCTTCACTGCATCACATGTAGAGGCGGACAGTTGATTAGCTGGGATATTCTTGACACGGTTTTGCTCCATTGTGATCTGGATTAGACATAAGGAGGCCTTCCATGAGTCCAACCACTAAAAGCCTCGTGGTTCAGCTGCGCACCATTAGGGAGCAAGTTGGGTGGCAAATTATAGACTGGCATCGATGATGGGTCTGGTATCCCGCCACCCTGCTCCTGGCCTCCGCTGCCACTCCCGATTCCGGGTGGAGACCCATTGCCAATTTGGCCTTGGGCGCCGCCTGTTTCCTCCTCTTCTTCTAGAGGCAACCTCTCGTATGTGGCATTCGAGAATGTGGCGGCAATCAGCATGACTGGCCCAGAGGCAACTAGCGGGCCAACGACAGTGCCACCGACTACCTGTCCTTGGCCTCCTGCCAGGTATATGGTTAGGCCAGTTGATCCAGGTGGAGCTGGCCCAGGCAAGAAGGCTCCAGTCAATGAGAGGATCTCGAACCGACCGTGAAGGGCCATGACTGATCCGGGTGCCGTAGGCTGCCTGAGAGTGACGTTCGTCACTGTGCCGCTCCCGCTCAGCACGCAAACGCCCCTCTGTCGCCTCCGTGCAAACTGGGCCACACTGTCTGCTACATCTGCTCCATTGACTATCTCCATCACGTGGCTCCTGAGGGCATTAGGGCTATCGCGAGTGACAAATATTGGGGGCTTCGGCTTGTTCTTTGAGCCTGGAGGCCGGCCTCTGGGCCGGCGAGTGGCCACTTCAACAGCCCCTTCCTTGGGCTCCTCGCTGTGTTCTCTTTCATCCTCTTTGCCGCCGCCGCCACTTCCACTCGCTCCACTGTCCTTGATAGTGATGCCAAGATCCGGCTTTTTGGCCAGTGACGATCTCGTCGGGGTGTCAACTCCAGGCAAACCAACCTGCCCCGTCCACCAAGGATTCGCCATAACCTGAAAACCCTAACGGGAATCTCCTAAACACACAATTCTACACTTGTACACAGCAAGAGATCTTGCAAGCTATCTAGGTCAAGTCTCTGCAAGTTTTCAATTGACTCTTCCTTCCCGTCTCTCTTTCCGCGTGCGTGTGTTTGTTTATATACAGCTGGAGTAGACAAAAGAAAAGAAAAGATCAAAATCTGGGTTTTAATCTTGAGTCTACAACAAGAGAAGAAGAAGTACTACTAGGGAAGATATAAAGCTGCAAGGGATGAACAGGGCTCTTCCCAGGGATGATCTTTACAAAAGGTTATAAAGAGAAAAGACATGGAAGAATAGAGGGAGGGAGAGAGAGAGAGAGAGTTCAGGCAACGATGAGAGAGCTGGACGAGGAGAGTGGTGAAAGGTGGGAAGAAATAAACCTAGTAAAGCTAACACAGAGAGAAAGCGATTGAACGAGATAGATACAGGAAAAACAACCTTAGGCAGCAGGGGACAGATAAGGAACCTAAGGTTCTTTTTTTGTCCTAATCTTTTCTTAATTAGAAGGAAGGCCCATGTGTCTAGTAAAGCAGAATGAATAAGAATCGATGGGGCACATCTATAAATTCTCCCCAATGAAAATTAAATGTGGGATTTTCTTAATACTAAATAAAAAAATGATGCTATTATGTATATACATATAGAAAACATTCTTCACCTGAATTAAATTCAAAACGTTTTAATTGTAATAATATTGAAACGGTATCGTGGTATTAATTTTTTTTTATTTTTTTCCTTGGAGAAGGTTTTCTCCTGGTTGATGGATGTTTGTTTGTCTACTTTCCCATTTCCTGTCTCTCTCAAAGTAGTGTATAAATTCTCTGACCTGAGCATATTGAGAAATGGTCAGAAACTTGATGATGAGGGGAAGGAGGAGGAGGTAATGGTGAGGGTTGTTTAGGGATTAGGGTTTTTGAGGGGGGGATGCAATGGCGAATATGCCTTTCGTGGGGGCCGCCATGCGCGTGAGTGAGTTGGTGGGTTGCACGTCCTTCTCCAAGCTCTCGCGTCCCGACACACAGACACACATTTGATCTCACCTTGATTTAAGTTAACGAGGGCAGTAGCCTTTGGAAAAACTGCACCCTCTTCTATTATAAAATAACGTGCGTGCTTTGATCGTCCATCCAGATGGAGTTGACCAGTAAACTCGATCTGGTGGAACTTCACCCGTGATGCCGGAATCCGAGTTCAAAGACAGCACCACCTTGCGATTCGCACTCGCTTAGCCAATATTTGAACCCGACTTAGTAATGGAACTAGTAGACATGGATTGGTGGTGCATGACCTCAGCCAGCCACAGTAGGTGGAGGAAGAAACAAAACCAGTCACATGTATATATAGTCGATTGATTACACCTTATAAGTCGGCTTTCATCGATGCTCTCTCTCATCATGTGAATACACATAAGACGTTGTCATAAATTACTTTTTTTTCCTACCAATATTTAATAACTAGTTGCATATATTTATATTGGAAATTAATCTAGTACGCACCCGTGTCTAGTACCCTGAGAGAAATTAAAAGAAAAACGTCAACCGATGAAATGTGTTCGATTGTCGCATCATGATGTTGCTATAAAGGCGGACTCAAGTCTCCATTTTTTTTTTCTTTTGTATGTGTATAAGGTCGCTCAACTTTGATGAATCGGAATCTGCCTGTTGGGTATGTTAATATTGCCCAGAAACATAATGTTTTTTGGCTGCAGATTTTGAAAAACTAACGAAAGCTCAAGATCAAGTTATCTGCTAACAGGGTAATAATATTAAGTGTCTTTCATAGTTAAATGTTTATCCCTTCGACAAAGAATCGCCCTGTGCTAATTTTGTGAGCGGGCGGGCGCGCGGGTGGGTGGGGGACCTGCCGGCAGATAAGTTTGAGTGTTACGCGCAAAGTGGGTCTGAGTCTGAGTCTGAGTCTGAGATCAATCAAGGGCTTGACTTCCAAACCTATGGTTAGTCTAAATCTTTGTCTGTACGTTTCAAACCATTCATCAACGGGATGCCATGTTCATGCGACTAGCTAGATCGACCGAAGTCGGATATTGAATCAATTACTCCTAGCCGATTCCCTCTTCCCTTGTTTACGACGGGGGCTCCGACTTGCCCTTACCATGAAACCAGTCCCTATTTTATTTATGTTATTTTATTTTTTGTCCCCGAAGACGACTGTCAATATCATCGTAGACCCATAAAGAGGCATGGGCGAGCCCTACTGTCAAGAATCAAATGTGTAATATCTTGATTATGAATTAAGAACACAAACAAATGAATGCTGTTTACATTCAGCAATAGCCATACATTGTTCGGCGGCCACAATCGAACTAAACCTTCACTCTGGGAGCTTTTTACCTCAGATGCGACTAAAGTGAAGCCATGATGATATATGATGAACTAGCGTGGATCCAAATGTCCATACGCATGGGAGAGGAGAAAACAAGATTGCTGTTTCTAATTAACCAGTGCTGTCACTGAAAGTTTCAACCAAAAAAGTTGAGGACAGGGAGAGTTGACTTTCCGGAGTAGCAAGCTTATAATTACATTAAATCACGTGAAATATATATATATATATATTCAATGTGTGTGGCTGTGTGCAACATTATGTGGATACAAAGAAATTGAACTTGGTGTAATTGGTTGTGCCCTCAATCTCGATTTGGATCTCGATTCTTAAAAGTCTTGCGCTTGACATTGCTGTCCGTTGAGATTCTGTAGTATCCATATCCCTCTTCTGTCCACCATGAGCCTAGTAAATTTTGTGTGTTATAATGTTATTATTATTATCATTTTCAAGTGTTATAACAATCGATTAATTTATTAAATAATATATCATACAGCATGAAGCTGAGTAATGATATTGTTATTGGTGACGACATTGTTGTGTAACTTTGAATATTGATGCCCTATGACTGAATTAAGAAATTATTTTTTTTATCTTATCTAATAATTAGTTTATTTTAAAAAAAATAAATAGTGTCATTATTCACATTGCCTGTGGATAAATAATATATGCAACGCTACACCCTACATCGTGCCATTGTCCGTCGCTCGATATAATATTGTGCCCTTAATCCATAAATTGATGGAGACTATGAATGGCCCCCTAAAAGAGCTTGGGATTGTTTTAGCACCACAGATTTGCATTAAAAGCATAATCATCCACTACTGGAACAAAAGAAAAATCAATTTTCACCGGTCTTTCCACCTGATAGTCAAGACAAGCCGTAACGGAAATCGGAAAGGGAGTGGCTCTGGTGAATTCTCAGCTGCAGGAAGCGTGGGAAACGACATTGTCGACTCTTGGTAGTTAGTTGTAGCAGGCCGCGACAATCATGTCCTTGTTGGTCTACCGAAGGCTCCATCCCTGGCTCCACTGCTCAAGACTGCATTCCAGTGGCATGGCCTAAACCCGAGGTGTTGGACATTCCAAGTAACCGGCTTTGTATTCTCGAGCCTTAGAATTGTTAATTGATGTAATTTATCACGATTCCCTTCGGCTCTCGGTCTCGTATGTTGGGTATGGAGGCCATTAAGAAGGTAGACGCCGTCACATGATGGGAAGACCTGCAAGTTCTAGCAAGACATCCAAGCTGGTAATACAGCTGATACATGCAGGGCATCAGCTCCTGTATCTGTCGCTGCTGCAGTATTGGCATATGTCGTATCAGTTGTTTGCTGAGGATGCCCCAGAGGATAGTCTCCTTCTGTGTAATGTCTGAGCCAGAGGTTTCTGCCTTCATTTTACAGCATTCAGATTTTATCCACATTACCTGGCTCGCTCCACTGGAGTCCAGAATTCAAGCACAGTACAAGGTCCGCTAGAGAAATTGCACAGGAGTTGCCCTGGATTACCCATCCTAATAATTGGCCTTGGCATGTTGTGGCTCATCTTTCTGCTTTGGACATTGCTGCAGTTCTTTGAAACTGCCATGCCAATAAAATATACAGTGTCAAATCTTCATGTGTCAATGAAGTATGATGACGTGGAAGAAGCTGCAGCACCTTGAGGATATGAAAGAACTAGATGGTGCAGATCTGCAGGATAGTCAGCGCTGTCCTCAGTTCAGAATCCAACCTGTCTGGGCTCAATGATCTCGTTCCAAGAGCAGCAAGAGAATATGATATTCCTCAAGTCACAGAGAGTGGCACTTGTAGTTTGTTTCAGAATTGCTGCTTGGTGCTATAAAACAACATGGGGGAATCTTCAAACAGGCAAGCTTGGAGAGTCCCCTCTCTTCTTTTTTCCTCAACTCTTTTAGAGGTAGAACAGTTTTGAGGCTCATAAGTTTACATTTGTGTTAATGTGCCAAATAGTGATAGATACCCTGGTGAAGCATGACTTCGACAATGTGTTAAGGTTCACATCGGAATAGAGGGAATCCATCAAAAGGCTTTGGGCTTCCATGCTTGAGCAACCAACTTGAGTAAAGCAGAGGAAGTCTGTAATTGGGAAGCTTGAGCAACAAGAATGCTCAAGTGGCTTCAGCAGGACTAATGAGAAGATCAGCATTTGCCATACAGAAGGGGACAGTGGGGGACTGCTGTTGCAATCAATGGCTCGGCTAATAGACACATCATATCTTTGTTCCTCTGCATTATTGGTTGTTTAAGCCTCTGAACAGTGTATTTCTTGAAAACAGTCTTCATGAAATGTTTCCTCCAATGGAAAGTTGGGACATGTTTTTGTATTCTGCACTGTTGATCATGAAGCCATTCCAAGCATCCACTTCAATGGAACTGAGTCCTGCTTCCTTTTTAATTCTCAAATTCACCATTCGCTGTCTCACTTTTTCCACACAATCCCATCTATTTGCAGCAGCATAGAAGTTTGACACAAGAACATTGTAACCGGAGCTCTGGTATTCCATTTCCAGAATCCGTTTTGATACCAGCTGCTCAAGCTTGGAATTCCTGTGAAGCCTGGCGGCAGCTAGCAGGGTCCCCCAGACAATGATATTTGGCCTCAGTGGCATGCTCTCAATCAATTGCAATGCTTCCTCAAGCAGCCCTGCCCGACCAAAAAGGTCTACCATACATCCATAGTGCTCTACTTTAGGAACCAAGTGGAGATCATGAACCATTCTGTGGAACACCCTCTTACCTTCTTCGATCAACCCACAATGACTACAAGCATTTAGAATCGCAATAAATGTAGCATCATTTGATTCTGTGCCCTCTTCTTCCATTTTCCTGAAGAGTTGCAATGCTTCGTTTCCTCGTCCATGCTTCCCATATCCACTAATCATGGTGTTCCACAGGCACACATCTCGAACGGTAGCCTCACTGAAGAGCCTCGAGGCATAATCTATCCTGCCATGTTTAGTGTACATGTCCAAAAGTGCAGCTTTAAGCATCAAGTCATCTGCCAAGCCAAGTTTCATGAGACCAGAGTGGATCCATCTCCCCAGGATTAGATCTCCAATTTCTGCATATAGAGGCATAAGAGCAAGAAGACTCACCTTTGTCGGCCTCAGTCCCTCAGCCTTCATCTGGATGAAGCAATTGGTAGCCTCATTAACGCATCTTATTCGAGAATAAGCCGATATCATTACATTCCACATCAAGGTCTCTCTTTTAACAGCTCCATAAAATAATTCTCTAGCATATTTGATCCCACCGCTCTTCCCATACATGTCAATCAACGCAGAGTCCAACGAAGAGGAAACTTCAAAACCTCTTAGTATATAACCATGTATCTGCTTCCCAAGTTGCAGAGCCCCAAGGTATCCACACTCTATTACTAAACTTAGCAGCGTCACCTCATTTGGAGCAATTCCTTGTCCAAGCATCCTGCTGAAATGCTCTGCTGCCTCCTTAAGCTCCCGACATCTGATGCAACCTGATATTATGCAAGTCCATGAAACAATGTTCTTCTCAGTCAGCCCATCAAAGAGCCTCTTAGCAAGAAGCAGATTCTGGCACTTTGTGTGCATATTGATCAGAGCAGTGGTCAGGGGGGTTTTCATCATCTTCTCATCAGAGCTGTTTCTTATAACCCAAGCATGCATAGATTTTGCTGGTCCCGAACTGCCCAGGCCACCAAAGAGGCTACCAACTGTTATCATCAAAATATCATTGGGCCTTGAACCTGATAAGTGCATGTCCCTTACTAGTTGTACAGCTTCATACAATAACCCATTTTGAAAATGGCTCCTGATTATTGTGCTCCAAGACACAGAATCCTTTTCAGGCATTTCATCGAACAACAAACCTGCAGAGCTTATGTTTCCACATTCTCCGTACATGGAAATCAGGGCATTGAGCAAGAAAATATCCTCGTCCAACCCAATCTTCATCACAAACCCATGTATTTCTTTGCCAGACCTCAAACAACGCACCCAAGCACAGGCTTTGATGACAGAGGGCATGGTAAATTTGTCGAGTCTGATTCCATTTTTTCGCATGTACACGTAAATCTTAAGTGCACTTTCTGGGTAGCCATTCTTGATGTAAGATGTGACCAGGAAATTGAACTGATATGAATGGTTGAGATTGTTGTGAAGGGCAGCGGATGATGAATTATGCATTTTGATCAGATTGGCCAAGATCATCTCGGTTTGATTGACTTCAATGGCCTGCCTGGCGCTACGGAAGCAAAACTCACGGTTCAGGGACGGCTTATATATGACTGGAAGAACTTGAAGCTGCCGCCATTTCCGGGCTGCGCAACCAAAGACGGAGGAACCAGTAGCGATTGGGATCATTACCAGGATTGCCTTCTCTAGGGTCTGTTCCATCTCGTAATGCTTTATAATGAACTGAAGAGACAGTCATTCGTCAGATGGGACTGAGATTTAATTCTGTTCCCCTGCTCGAACTAAGCTCGTAGTTTGAATTGAAAATAATCGAGTCAACATTCATCAATAGAAATCATCAATAGAAGTATGGGAAACCACCGTAAGAGCAAGTTCAACAGCATGCCAAAATCTCGACTTTGATATACACATGGAAAAGGTATAACCCCGATCCTCCCGAGCAGAGAACTACAGGGGCATACCCCAATTTGAACAATTTTCACACTTTGGCTACGAAATGAAAGGAAATGTCATTAAAGTCAATCTTTTTGGACCCTTTTCTGTCCGAGTTTGACAACCACCAACGATGGTGAGGATCTCACACTTCTATTTCACTCCCAATCTTCATCACTCAATTGGTCATCAGCTTCCTCCTTTGGTGGCCTCACCACCAATGCCACGGTTCCTAGGCTCTCCTCCACCCCCGCCTCCTTCAGCCTCGACCCCCGCTCCACCTTTAAGTCTTCAGGCCTTCCCGAGCCTTCTGCTGCTGCCGTCACCAAATAGAACCCATCATCATGCTCCACGACCTTCTCCCTCCGATTAACCACCACCAAAATGGCCTCCTCCCAGTACCACCGGTTCACCTTCCACGGCAAAACCCTTGCATCTGGGAAGGCCACTGCCACTCCACCATTGCCACCCAGCTCCATCACTGGCCCCCAACCAGGGAGCACCACCCACCTCTGCCAACCCTTCTCCGCCACCACCACTCCAAACTCCCCATCGCCTTTCCACTCCCATGGTGCCTCTGCCAACTCCGCCTCTCCCTCCGACGCCCTGCAAACTGGCAACATTGCAACCGAGCTTGCTTCCCCCACCTCCCCAATCCTCATCCTCACCACTGGAACCCTGACCCTATCACTCTCCTCTCCTTTCTCCTCCCTGCTGCCCTTACCCCCTTCCAACTCTTCCAGCACAGCTGCCTTCGCTTTCTCCGTCACAGCCAACCCGAGGGCCTTCTCCAAGGTTGCCATCCTCTGCTCAGACGACTTTGTGTGCTCTCTGCTCTGCCTGTAGTACATAAAAGACAGGCAGTCCCCGGGAAGAGTATAATCGAAGTGGTCCCATCCCTTCTCGCCCCGTCGGCGAGGGAAGTCCTTCATTGCACGGGCCAGCTCATTGGTCTGTTTCGCGTCGAACCCACTAGCGACTATATAACCAGCAGCAGCGGACCGCTGGGATGCCGACAGGAGTCGGATCTCGTACAATAGCTCAGCTCCGCCCATGTCAAAGGCGGAGATGACTTCTGCATCGGTGCCCGACTGGATCAAGGAGTCACGGACCTGGGCGGCCACGACAAGGCAATTCTGCTTGACACCGGTGATCCCGGTGATTTCCTCGAGGGAAGGAGGGGTGAAGCCTTCCTGGAGGAAGGAGGAGACTAGGGGGGCGTACTCGAACCAGAGGCCTAGGCGGTTCGACAGGATCTCGAGGCGAGATGCAGTGTCGAGGGAGCGGTACTTGGAGGGAAGTGGGGACGGGGGCGGCCGGAAGGGCTGGTACAGGTTTGGGTTAGTCTGAGGGGAATTTCTGGAAGAAACGGGAATTATGCCAATGGGTTGTGGAGTAACACAGGAGATAGGCTTGATGGAAGAGAGCTTAATGGAGGGCTTTGGGGCTACTGGGAAGGGAGGATTCGGGTTGAGAAACGGCGAGGCAAGGGGCTGGGCAAGGGAGAGCACGGTGGCCATGGCAGGGTCGGCAGCGTTGCCTGCGATGGCGGTTGCGGTCGGTTATGGAGGTTGAGAGTGGAGGATGAACTGAAGATGAATAGAGGAGGTGGCTCTGCTTCCGCCTTCTGCCTTATCTGATTAAATCTCACTCTGAAATCTGTGGGAGCCGGAGGCTTTGACTCTGATCGAACGACGGGTGAGTTAACGGGCCAAAAATTGCTTCTTGTTATTCTCATGAACTGGGCCTCGGGCCCATGATGAAGCCCATTTCCAATTTGCTGACTCGTTCTCCAAAGCAACCTTTTTATTCCCTCTGTTTCCTTCAATATGAACATGGATCGGTGTTGTGGTTAGCATTCGAATTGGTGGCAACAAGCCAACAAGACTCTCGAGCCTTCAACTAATGATCCTGTTGGCCGTGCTCAGAAGCTCGAACGAGTGAAATTAATCATCTAATGAAAATTACAGATTTATCGCATTCTATATCTTAGTAATAGATCGCATTGTGGATCAATTACAATTGTTTTTCATTTTTTTTTTCGATTATAACAAAAAGTCAAAAGACGATGAACAACCTCTAAGTAGTGTACCATATATACCCACGGTCCACCTTTGGTTTCTCATTGCTGTGGAGGGTTCCATACGGTCACGGGGGCTGTCAATAATACCGTACAACTTTTCCACTGTGGGTTTTGCACTGGACTCGTTCCCACAAGCATCTGGAGCCTCTAAGTCCCTTCAACCAAAGCTCTGGCAGCCACCGTGGTTGCCTCCTTGACATTCTGTCTTCAGGCTGGGCAGCCTAGAGACGTTGAGGATTTTGCTCTGCCAGGCCAGGTTATAAGGCTTTTCACCTTGGACCCATGGAGGCCAGGCAGTATCCGGACAATCGGCTGGATAGGTTACAACTTACTTGCCCATTTAAGCTTCGCGGCCAATTCAACCGCTTTCAGTTAAAGCACTACGCAGGATCAGTTTTGTGCAAAAATACACAATACAATCGAAAAATGCCCAATGATTTGTTTGACGCAGCATAAGCAAACTTGATATACCGATTTAGTAGTGGATCGATCGTCCAGGACACAGACACACATAAGCTATAGGTTTTAGATGAGAGATGCATTTGAGAAACAGCAAAAGTCCACCATCCTCGACATTTCTCTAGGATTACCTCTTTTATGGAGCTCCGAGCCTCATGGAAGTGGCGGTGGAGCGTGTGAGGGTAGAATTTCTGGCGGCGGTGGAAGGGCTGGTGGTGGTGGGTTTACTGGCTGCACCGGTGGAAGAACTGGCTGTGGCAGCAGAACTGGTGGGGGTGGTGGCAATGGCGATGGCTGCGCTGGTGGCTGACAGGCCCATGGTGGTAATGGAAATTTATATCTGTAGCGTGGAGCATGATTTAGCATCGGGGGCGGGGGAGATATCATCCCCCCACCAGCGCGGTCGATAGCCACATGTTCCTCGATTAAGGCAGCGGAACTCTTGCTGGAATCCAGGGAGGAGAGTCCATCTCCATGGATAATCATCACGAACAAGAGAAGAGACCGCAAAATGCCCTCCATTGTTGAAATTTCCCTGACTTGTGTCTCGCGAGTTTCGGCCAGATTAGATATGTCCTTCTCCGAGCCATTTAAGTCCATGGGCCAGAGGTGCAATCATTCCCGTGTATCATTTATTTTTCCTGAAAGCTGTCACTTTGTTGATCCACCCAAAACGCTAAAACTACTACGGAGATAGGATTCAGAGACAGGGAACTAAATGCGGCAAGCCCAGGATCCCGCGTTTATACGATCTTTTACATTTTCCCTTCGTCTAGATTTCTTAAAATTGTGTTAAACGGAACCTGATATTTCTTGCCTATGTCGGGTCTTAACAGATCTGGGGGCTGATTGCTTCGAACACCTAAATAATTGCCATGGTCGACTGTTGTGGGTACTATGCCTTACTATGATGAGAGAGGAACGAGTGAAGATAACTTCAAGTGCATTTTCCAAGCAAGAAAACACAAAGCTGAAGAAACCGACTCTTTACTGGCAGTGTTTTTTTAGGTTCAACAACTACAAAATTTCACAAACAATGGACTGCGTCCATATAACATCTGGTTATACCATTCACAGGACTGGAAAACTTCAGCTTCGATCATCATCAGGTCAAGAAGAAAAAGAAAATACTGCACATAAGGTTAGGAGCAAAAGATGGAGATGCAGGATCTCATTCTACACTAGTTTTCACGTAGGTATCCATACTCCAGTTCAGTAATGATTCACATATTTGTTAATAACAAGCCCAGTTGAGAGAATGAAGAGATGTTCAGGATGGTTTTAGCCCTCTGACGGCAGCAGCAAAGATCTGGAAAACAGATGAACAAAGACAGGAGAAAGTTGATTGGCCACTGCGGGTTTATTACGTACCCCACCACAATACAAACTCCTTATTGACTGCCAGCTGTTCCTACTGTCGTACACAAGGTTACTGAGACAAGGTCTAGTAAAAATCCATTGAATAAACTCAATAGCAACAATATTCATGCTATGAAAGTCTGTTCCTCATGCACTAGTGCCATTACTTCTCCTGAAATTTCATTTTCAGCACTAATATAAGTTTACATGAATCTGGTTTAATTTATAATTTCCCTTATCCAGTTATCATATATGAGCTATAATTGTTTTAGAAACTGAAATATTTTTTTCCAACTAAAGATGATCAATATTTTTGAACTTTGGAAGATGAAGAATCAACATACCTTTGAAGACACAACAGGACGTGGCCTGTTGTGTCTGAAAGGTTGACCATCACTGCTGCTTTCACTGACAAGAGAAGGTTGCGTCTGCTCTTTGTTATCCGAAAGAGAACTTTTCACAGTAGAATTTATGTCTGAATCAAATGACGTTGTCTCCACCTCTTTGAATGAGCTAGTTTCTCGTTGATTCACTCTCATCAAGTAAGATATCTCCTGCTTCTTGGTAGTATTCTGATCCTTCTTCGAGAACTGGGTTGCAGCAGCTCGTGCACCAGCTATGGCAGCACTGAGACTTGATGATTCATCCAATTCTACTGCTTTGGATTTGGGGTATTGGAGAGCCACAGACCCAGGCTTCAGAGAAAAAGGGTCTCGCGGGTCTGGAGGTGGAAACTTAACAGGACATGGGCTCTCAACTGCAGAAAGACCTCTAACTGCAGCATCGTAAATCTGCAGCAGGTACATAGGATAAGAAAATTTATTCTATAAATTAGAATCAGTGGGACACAAAGGGAAATCACCTTCCTTTCCAAGTTATAAACTCGTTGGTACCCTCGCATCTCAAATGGAACTATCAATCTCTGCATTGTTCATAAAAGAGCTAATAAAAATATGATCTTGGAGTAGAATCCACCACAATTTCATTGATTGGCAACAAAGAGACTTCACCAATATACCTGTGGCAGCTCACAGAGCCAGCAAAAGTCTGTTAGTGCCTCAAGCCGCACCTGCAATTACCAAATTGTCTAGATAGGCTGAACAGCAAAAATTAAATTATTAAGGTAAATAGTGAATAAGAAGGCAGTTCACACACCCCTTCGGGCACTTTGTCCCAAGCTGCTAGCTCTTCACCTCTGAGACAGCCAACCACATCTACACACCCTTTACCACAGACATTTAGAGCCATTCAAATTCTGAGAATACATGGCCAAAATAAGGCAAAACAATTGTTATTTCAGATGATCTTTATGGCATACACTTTTAGTGTGAGGAAACCTCCAAATGCCTTTTAATTCTGAAGTCGTTGGAAAAAAGATTTAAGTAGAAATGTTCAGAATTTGAACGCAATTCACAGTAAAAGAAGATATGCCGTTGAGAAGTATCTTTATGAGTGCAATACTTCAATGATCCATTATTGATGCCATTTATAGAAATACCTATTAGTCTCGAGACTGGATAGTGCTCGGGAAACTTAAGGTTAGTAATGCCATTCATTGCATATATTTCCCGGTAGAAATCCTCCATTGCTTTGATGGTATCTTCTTCAGGTACTTTACTAGCAGCATGGATCCAAAGCCGACCTACAAAAGATGGCATCTTCTATTATAAATCATTATCCACCTTCTCATGAAACACATCAACTAACAATTTAACAAAGTGGAGAACTTCAAACTTGAAAAACACCATTACTCAGTCAGATAATCGAGGGCGAGCTTACTTCTTTTGAGCAGACATCCAGTCAACAGATACATTCACTTTCTTTCAGCTATAACCTTTTCATGTTCACTAAAAATTCAACGGCCGGATATCAAATCCAACTTATAATCAGTCAAAGAGGATATCTCTGCCTCTTCACTGGGTGCATATTTTTCGGCATCACCTCAGAAATAGAGAGGCTTCCAATTGAAATCAACATAAAATCAAGCACCATTCCATGTTCCGTGGACTTTACTGAAAAACCACAGGAGAAGATTACAGCTTTCATTTAAAAGAAGCTTGAAGAGGTTTACTTCAGGCCCCCCACCAACTGTTGAAGAACAAACACGCCAGAAAAAAAAAAATCCGAGCAAATAATTAGAGGAGAAGACGGCGGCGAGAGAAAGGGGACATGAGGGATTTTCAGATTCAAACCTCTGATCGGAGCAGGCCAGGAGCGGCCCTCAATCCGTTTGATCCCGTAAACGAGGAGGGAAGCCCAAGGCTGGTGCATAGTCAGGCACGGGTTCGTGTAGTTTCCATGGCTTCTACCTATCATCGTCTCAGTTTTGGGTGTCGAGAAAGTCGGCTGTCTCCTCACTGCTTAGTCAGGAAAAAAAAGAAAGTCCACGGGAAATTTTCAGGTCTTCTGCAACAACTGCAAGGAGACGGACGAGACGACGATGGCATGCCTGAAAATTCAATCAACGGGATGGGCATGGATTTAATGAGATTACATAGTCGGCAAGTGATTTTCCTTTTAGGATTTAATAGGAATTTTATTAAAAAGATAATTGCCGTGCATATATCCTCGTTTAAATTAGTTTTACCTTTTGATTCTATCAGGTAATAAATCTAGAATATTTACTCGGTCATGATGCCTACGATTTGGATTCTTATTTAAGATTAAATCATTCTATAAAAATCCCCTAAGTAACGCAATAATCACATGTGGGTAAGTGTAAATGAGACTGACATTGAGAAGGATGATAAGATATCAAACCATGGAATCTCGCTTTTTACCAATTTGCAGTCCCACTCCACTTGATTTGTCCGTTTACGTCAGTGCTTGCCTTACATTGACCAATTGACAGTAGAGAGGCTCCAGGCCCAGTTCAAGAGAAGATACATCCAACCAAGCCACTTCAAGCCACTGTTGTTGACTAGTGCCTGCCATATCATTTATTTCTATAAGGATCAAGCAATTCCTCCACCTGAAATATTCCTTGGTGCCTCCTAACTGTTGTGGGCACTCAGATTCACTGGAAAACGATTCCCCAGTTGGGACATCAATCAATCGACCGTCATGATCTCTTCCAACTAAAGCACCCCATAAAAAATTTCGTGCAAGTCTCAATACAGGATCCACCATGGTAAGTACAAAAAATCTGCCGTTCCAAACGGTTCTGATCCTAGTAGAAAATCTGGAACTATGTCTTAAAAGGAGTGGCAGAGGCCTCTATAAACCATGATAGGATCCACGGCAACCAGGGACAGTCGTCTCCTGGGAATAGGCGCGACTCCGAAGAGCATGGAGACTATGGAAACAGCATCTTCTTCCCCATATTTACTCAAATCCCCTAGTCGAACCTGAGAAGGCATAATCCGAAGACTGTGCTGCCAGCTCTCTTGCCTTTTAGAGATTCTCCTAAGAAGCTTTGGGGCTGCTGCAGATACAGTGAACCAGAGCAGCAGCAGAGACCCACCTCTCCCTTTCTCCTCAGAACAAGTCATGAATAACAATAAAGGCAACGCGATAATCATTTGTGGAGGTTTCAGATTTCAGTTTGATGACTGCTGCTCGAGTTTCTCCACCTAACTTCGGCCTAACTGCAACTTTTAATCCGATATTTGGGGCTGGACTCTGGAGCCGTACATTTTAGCAACCGAAGATGACTGCAGGGACCACTCCGCAGGAAGGAGAGAGTGGGGCAATGTACATGTTAGTGGGACAGGGACAGTGGTTTTGTAGCACATGCTGTGGCATATCCAGCATAATGCTTCCCTGGAAAGGTGAACACATTTGGATTCTTAGTAAAAGTTTCGGCATAGAGAATCTCAGCTGAGTGGGTACATGAGTTTGTCGAAGTTAGAGCATCATCGAACAATGTAAAGAGAATCGAATGCACCAACAGACAAGGAGACTCACACATTGGAATAAGAGGTTGAAAAACGTGGTGTGAAAACTAGTTGGTGCCCACCATAACATGATACGAGCACTCACTGCTTAGCTTTCCATCATTTCCTTTTCACTATTCCAATAAGATTCCTAGAGAGGAGGAGAAAGAGAGAGGTTCTCAACTCATGTTTATACATAAAAGCATGTATACATATGTCTACACTCTCAGATTTACTTCAGCAGTACTACTTAATACATGTTTCAGCAAACTTTGATGGAATGTTGAAAAGCTGCTACTGTAATTCTTGTGGACCCGCCTCTTCAGGTGGCTTCAATTGCAAGATTTCTGGGTCTTCACATGCAACCAGGTCACCTTCATAGGACTCAGACATTGTACTTTGCTGGGCGACAACATTTACAGGATGAGACCAAAGAAAAAGGAAATAGGGAAACTGGACTTATTTGTTGCAGTTGGACAGTTCCATTCTCGATTTCTCAGGTTACATCAGTCAGTGAACTTGTCCCTCCTCCTCCACTCAGTATCCATGGATGACCTGCAATTGACAGAGAAATCATTAGCATACTGATTAGGTACCACCTCCAAGCTCAGTCTGCATTGTTTTCACACTAACAGACAGAAAATGTTGTGCTGAGCAGGGTTTGTAACGCAATATTTTCTAAAATTGTGTTGGGGAGAACTAGCTCATAATCTGGGTGAATACTGTAGAAATCTTTAGTTGTTGAATCCTTCAATCTCATGTAAACTGCAAAATATACATCAGAGTAAATTCTAAAAGAGAGACTTACTCACGGCCTGCTCTACTGATAACCTCTTCGAAACATCTCGGCAGATCAACTTCCTCATCAGATCCTTAGCTGCTGATGAGACCGTCCTGAGGAGCTTCGGAGGGAACCTCAGGTTTGCTCTCACCACCGCCTCAAAAATGTCCTTCACGGACTCCCCGTAAAAGGGAGGAACCCCGGAAAGCATTGTGTACATAATCACCCCTGCGCTCCATAAATCTACTTTCTCATCGTACAGCCTCCCCATCAAAACCTCCGGAGCCACATAGTAAGGCGTGCCCACGATCCCCTCGATTGTCTTCCCTCCCTGCGACACCACAGCCGATCCAAAGTCAGCCAGTTTAAGGTTACCACACGAGTCGAACAGCAGGTTGTCCGGCTTTATGTCCCGGTGCACGACACCGAAACTGTGGCAGTGTGCAAGAGCCTGCAGAAGTTGTTTCATATATGTTGCAGCCTCAGACTCTGAGAAGACATGATGGACCATGCGGTCGTAGAGGGTATCTGTCTTGCAGAGCTCCATCACCACGCACAGGGAATCTTCCGAATCGGAGACATCGAAGATCTGCACAATGTTGGGGTGTGGTGACAACAGGGTCACAATCTTGGGCTCGTTCTCGAGGCATTCGCAGTCAGCCGGGTCTACTAGGAGGCTCTTGTTGATGAGCTTGCAGGCGAAGAAATCGTTCTTGATCGGGGAGAAGCAGCGGAGGACAGTGCCAAACTTGCCGCGGCCAATCTCCTCGAAGAGTTGGTAGCTGCCCTTGAGTGCCTCACACATGTATGCGCGCGTTTGGTGGTTAGTCTGGTCGATCTTTTTCTTCACTGCTCTTTGTTTGGCTACCTTCTGTTAGCTCTGCCTCTTTCTTATAGGGATGATTTGGATATTGGATGCGTTGGTAGGATCTCGAGGGTATATTCCATTTGGTGGGCTTGGGCCGGTTGAGATTCACCACGTTCTACTGCGAAAAGATATGGACGGCTGAGATTGCACCATCATTCCATCTACGAGAGTACTTGGAGTAAAATGACCGCTGAGAGCTGTGATTCGACTGTATAAAACCCCATTTACAATTTCTTAGGCTATTCTTCTAACACATTTGACACGCAGTGCCCGGATCCAAGTATTGGATCCGTACTTCCAAATTTGAAAATCCTATGAAGTTCTTACAACTTGTGCAATGACACATTTTGCTTTTGGGATCTGATGGAAGGTGCAAATTCTCCCACTTCATGGCTAACAAATATACCATCTGATTATATCCTTTATCTTTTTATTGGACACAAATCATCATCTCGTTCAAGTTCTTGCTAAAGAAAAGTATTGTTCAATGAATTTAGACATGGGCGGCCTAATACAGTGATCGTGATTGATGGTCTATGTGTGCCTTCCTTGACTATTCAGTGGCCTCTGTCCCGGAAAATAAAAATCAGTATAGCTTTAGGAATCCAAGATTCTTCAGGTTGCTTTCAGTCCCACTGATTCTTCGAGGGAGTTCACTGGACCCTCAGGCCCGTGAAGAACAGTGAGCTGGACGGAACCATGGATATTGACCAACTCGAGGCCGCTGACTTACTTGAGAGCTTTGAGCATGTTCAGGCACTTGGAGTTCCCGTCGATAGGCTGGTCCAAGCTGCTGATTCAGTCTCAGCGCGTTTCCATTTCTTCTATGTTTTCCGTTGCACCTTCATCTATGTCAATTGGCATCATCCCACAGAAGTCATATTTCTAAAGTTCGATGATTCCTAAGAGCTTTTCAATAGGTTTGCTTATCAAGAGGTCTTGGTGCCCCAGTAGGGACCGTTGTTGTTGTCAGGTCCAGGAGCTTCACCGCTAAGGTAGAAAACAAACGGACGCTCTCTATCGGGTCTTTGCAGGTGAGACGACTCCAGAAAACTATAGCTTGCGGGATGAGACAAGTCGGGATCTTCTGAGCCATTGCACTAAGTTGCTTTGCAAGAGAATGTTAGGAAGCTCAAACACAATCGCAAGAAACCCAAGGCTTAGACTGGTATTGTCTACTGATTACTACCAAGCCATATGTTTGCTGGATGTTCTGTCCTCTGCACTTCTCATATACTTATTATCCATTTCTCCTTCACAGAGGGTACCGACCAAATCAAAGGACTCACCGTAGATGTCGCTTCGGTGGAGGCCAAAATCGTGGGTCTTCTTGTTCTCGAGTCCTAAAGGCGACATTTTCACATCATATGTTTGAAACAGTAACACCTGTCCTTGAATTATTATGAAAGTGCTACCGAAAGAAATTCTACTTGAATTCTCGCGGCAGATTTATTCTGATATAGAAGGAGGGTCCCACATGACTGCTCCGAAGTTGTGCGAGAAGCTGGAAAAGCACGGGACATACTTGGCGTCAAGGTCTTCCTCAAATCATCTCTTCACCTGATTTAGGCTACTTCCTGATATTGATAGAAAACAACGAAGAGAAACCCAAGGAAGCCGATTTCGCAAATTCCCTTTTCCAAGATTCATCTTGTTATGCACCATCAGATCTCGGCGAGTGACGTGCTGCAGTACATGATACCGTGCTTTCATGTAATCAAGCTATCTATCGGCATTGCTAGTTTTCTGCTGCAGGCTTTCGGGAATTCATACTGACATTTTCTTCTCATGAATGTCGACGAATTCTGTGGCTGATGTCCTAAAAGAGAATGGCATCTGAGTGTTGGGAGTGGAGGGGGACTTACGCCCCAGTTAAGCTCCTCCCATCTCCTTCGATTCCCGTAAAAGTTTGCTCGAACTACGTGCACCCCTTTATGCTATAGTCCTCCATCAAGCCTTCAAAGTTATCGGAGTTACGAATCTTTCTGTTTCCTTTACTCATTGTTTATTGATCTAGTTCAGTCTTACCTGCTAATTTCGTGATGCTATTTCAGAAAATTAAAAGAAATTTTATGGAATTATAAGATAGTTATATATTATTATCTATCCATTTAACTTTTTAAATATAAACAAACCCTATTCATTATAAACCTACTACCGAATTCATCACATTATTAGGGTCACTAAAGCTCACACCTTATCTAACTCAAGTCCGGATACCTAGCTTATATTCACTCGATATAAGCATGGAAGAAAAAATAAGAGGATTTGATATGAATTCCCTTCAAGTTCAAGGTATCAAACCCGAGTTACTGTTAGCTTTATTGACAAAATTCAAGTATATGGATGGACTATAAATACTGCTTATATTATATTTTATCACGGATCAGTAAGAGTCGTGTCAAGGTTGTATGAACTTACCACCAAATTCAATAAGTTTCATGCACTGGGAAAGGAATCAGTTTGAAATTTTGGTGTTAATTTGTGCTGTAAAGTACTACGAAAGGGAATCGGCGTCCCAGGATCTCTTGGTAAGCCACCACCAAGCTGGGCCACCGTGGAGTAGAGGAGGTCAAAGCCGTAGGTCTCAACGTCCATGCTTGCTGATTGCCCCTTTGGCAGCAGTCGACTACACGCAAGTGCCAAGTGGTGGCCAGCTTCCTCCGGACAGTAGTTGGCCGCTTCCGCAGGGGTGGTGGCCGGCCCGTGTCCCATCTTCCATAATGCAACTTTAGAAAGCCGAAAAAACCGTCAATAATTTTCGGTAAATTACAAGGACTCGTCTACGCTTTCAAAAGTTATTTGATACTGACCTGAACCTGAAGCTTCTCCTGGCAAAGTTAAAGCACACGGAAAATGCAAAAATAAAAGGTAAAAAATAAATGAAGAAAGTAAGTTCAATAAATTTTTGTGTGCCTTAATATCAAGAAATCCTATTGACTTCATAAATACATATTCAAATTAAATTAATTAATTAAAAAATAAAATAATTCTAATACAGAATAAAATTTAAAATATCACTTTAAATATATATATATATATATATATATGAAATACGTCAAGCAAAATCATGTAAGTGACATTTGGGCTCCATTTTCTTGGCAGGCAGGCAGGCAGGCAGATGAATGGGATTCTCTGTTCAGTGGCACAATAAGTAGCCTGAGCTTTGAATGGTGCAGTCCCTATCAGATTCCCAATTATGTTGACTTGTCCTATCACACTTATTGACTCTTCCTTCTGTTTCCAAATAGACCCCCAGCTTTTTATTTTTATGTCTTTATATTATTAAAAAAACCCTAAAAAACATGCAATGATAACTATCGTAAATTCTCCTCTCTTTTTTTAAATAATGAATCATTCGATCGGGACGTGCGTCTATGTTCCATGTAAGACATATCTACATACATACATGTATATATTAGGTTGGGTTGGTCTCTCTTGTTCTTTCTATTCTTTTTTTCTTTTTTCTTTCTTTTTTTTTTTCCCATTTTCCGTGGGATGCGCTGCGTGCTCCATCAAGAGGAGAGTCTGAAAGATTTAAATGCTTGTCATTGACCCCTGCGGTTCATCCAACTAGTGCTCGTGTAAGAATCTCTAATGGGGAATTTTCTTTCCTATTATTTTGGCCCGAATTCTTGTTTTATTTTAAAAAAATCCGAACCGGACCGGCCTGACTGGTCCAATCTTAGCCCACAAGACCGGATGGCTGCCCTAATTTTAAAGTAAACTTTTATATAATACAAGTGATCTATTAATATAAATACTATATTAATTAAAATAATATTGAAATAACTATTAAAGTATAATTGTTTGTATATAATTAATTTTTTTAAACCTTCTCATAATTTCATTTTTTATTCTAAATATTATTTTTATACTTTGCACGATTTTTTTATGACATGTCAACACTGCCAAATATCTCTTATAGCCCAAAAATCCCAATTTATACATATTTTTATCATGTTATACCCAAATCCACGAGTTTTTAACTAATTTACTCTTATTTGGGGTTCTAATTTTGGTTCCATATATGGAAGGAAGAAATCTTATCACTGGACAATTTTTTTTTAAAAAAATTACTACAACAAAAGGGAGATGTATTATAAATTAGTCACAATATCCTTATATTTGGAAAATATAAAATTCTTAATTACATAAATGTTACATTTAAATTTACATCTTTCAAAATAGTTTAATATACTTACCAAGTACAATAATATCAAATTTTGGATCGGTAACCCTATAAAATCTTTATAGAATTACAAAATTTGCCATGAACTTAACATTATTCACGGTCTAATTAATGATACTCCAATTAAACAAAAAGCGTCTAGACGTTCTAGAATTATCATGCCATAAACTATGTTAAAAATGAATGGCAAAGTTTTAATAATAATAATAATAAAACTCTCATAGATTATGAGTGGAAGTATGAAATTGTGGTGAGGTGGTGTACAGAAAAAAAATTATAATTTTACACTGATTACAAGGTTATAAAATACATCATAAAGTTGAATAGGTTTAAGAATTCTAAGTGGGGTTGATGGGATAACTTCATTAATTACACTATAATATTTGCTCAATCATAATTTCATAATATAATAAATTTTATAATCAAACACGTTAAAGAATACTACAAGAATCCGTTCTAATTTGAGATCATAACAATTTCAAGGAATTAAGAAAAAATAATTTTCACATCCTTAGTAATTGGTGTGGCATGTGCATGGGCAAACTTGTTCTTGCCCTGAAAAGTGGGGGAAAACGTAAATTTGAATCACGAGGTTTTGTACCCCCACATCTCTATATATATGTATATATAGTTTATTGGCTGGAAACTTTTGATCTTGACAAGACCGCATGATGTGCTCACAATTATTGTCATAGTATAAATGACCGTTGGAGTGGCCCACTTCAGGGTTGTACCGTTCACTGTTAATCCAAATGGGGACTCAGTGGACGAAAACGCAAGTATCCAAATCGGGCATATAAAATATATATATTATATAATTAAATATATATAATATAATTATATAAAAGTTCTATAATTCTCCCTATACTAAATTATATACTAAAATTTCACTTAGAATCTATAAATAATTTAATTAATGTTGAATAATTTGAATTCAAAACATATTCATCCATTAATGAGAAGGTCTCTGGGATCTTGTAAGTTGATTATTTCTTTTTAAAAATTACTTGAAATCTATAAATTTAATAATTTTTAAACGATTTAGTTCAAAATATGTGAGTTTATTAATAAAAATGTCTCTCTTACGGGGTGAATAAACTCAAATAATAGTGCAATAGACTTAAAAGAATATCTCTCGCAGGGCGTCAATAAGTGTCATGGGACAGACCCACAAGGACTGTCGTCGATAGCAATGGTTCATTTCCTAGGTTTCCTCCATGCCATTTCTGAATCAATTGGATATCAATTATATGCATGAATCGATCGATATGCCAATCTGATTGTGGCAACAATCCATGCTCTCTATACACGCCAAGGATTGTCCACTTTCACAGGGTGTTGTTTGTGTCTCAAACATTGGATAGGCTCCTGTGCTGATAAAAGAGTAAATGGAACTGTGAATTCAAAAGGGGCAATCTAGGGAGGGGGGGGAGGGTGTACGTTAAAGCGGATCACGAGGCCTGGCACAACATGTGCTATCCGTTTTTAAGTGATGGTCGTCACCTCGATGTCAACGAAGCCATCCGGTTTTGAAGATCTGCTATCCCGAATGCAGGGAGTCTGTTCCTGATGGGAAACTGAAACCTTACCGAGCATATGCATACCTCAGAGCAAAGTGAACGAACGAATTCAGCAGTTCCATGCCCAAGTTAAGTTCATCGAGTGGAAAATGGCCTCCAAACTCCCTTTCTCATCCAATGATTGAGAGAGGTGGGTGCTCGACGATTTTGAACTCTTACGGATATATGCCCACCGGAATGTGTTGCGTGTACAATGAAGAGCACTACAGTTTGTTTTTTTATTATTGTCCCCACGTCCGACTATTCCTAGTACAACTCATACGTTGAACATGTAGACCCAATAAACAAACCCTAGCCAGAGCTCTGTGCATAATCTATCCCCCACTTCTCTGCCTAAATTTAATCAATTAAGAGATTCCCACGTAACTCCCTCTTCCCTAGTCTCCATTTAGAGAAAAAAAAAATACACCTAGTGGCTGCGGCTCAATCCAATTTAATATACCAGTTTATGTTCAATTGAACCATAGAATATGTGAGCGTGATACCGCTTTCTCATAATACGTTATAATAAATGTTTCTTTGAGAGTGAAACAACAAAAGGGTACGGAACATTTTAGTCTCGGGAATGCAAGTTTTAGCCGCTCATTCCCATGCTAGAGTAGTGCCGACCGCCTAAACCTGACGAGGCCCTTCATTAGTTCTAGCTGATTTGAATCTTGGATGCACGGCCTACGCTCCAAATTCGGTTTCTTCACCCGATATTTCATCATTTCAAAATCGATTTCACCAATAATCAAGCAAAGTTGTAGGCTAGTACCCAAATACATCAATTTTCTTCTAGGATAATTTAACATGACTTTGATTGCTCCCCCCTTCGATGCCGGTAAGATCTATATCAACTATTAATCAGCGGCACAGGGCAGCAAAATCTTATGCCGAGAAGGTTTGAGATGCCACCCTATAAAAAAAAGTAAGCGACATTACAAGACATCTTCGCCATGCCTAAAGTATACAACAGGACACCTTCTCTAAAAATGAGGAGGAGGGATGCATCTTTCAGATGTCATGTCCCGAAAAGCCACGAAGAAGATTATATTCGGCACTTGTCATTGGATTCCAATAATTAACAGTTGAATTTTCAGGAGGGGAAAAAAAGAAGAAGAAGAAAAACCAGTATTTTAGAAGAATTAGTGAAAATAATTAAGGGAGGAGCTAAGCCTACGCGAGCCATGCACCGCAGGAGCAATCATAGATTAATTCTTGTGATTTGACAAAAATAGGAAAATGGGAAAACTATTCTTAGATTGTTTTAAGCATCTGACAACATTTTCAAAAGAGCAATCATGTTAGACGAGCTCATTTTCTTTCACCCCTATGTTTCCTGTTGATTTCCATGATAGATTTGGATCAATATTGTATAGATGTTTTACAAATTAACATATTATTTAAGAGTGGAATCTTAGGCTGTCAGTTTACCGACAGACTATACTTTAAAAAAGAGGTCCGTACCGCCATGTTGCAAGAGCTGGTGAAATGAAATTGAAAAAAAAAAGAGAGAGTAAATCCAACTGCCTGTGACAAATTTATGGGACTCTCATTCCTTTCACCCGCAAGTGGATGTATTGAAGTAAAAGAAGAATGGGGGAGGTTTTGTCTCTTGGAATGGAGTAAAGTCTGGGGAATTGCATTGAGGGTTCCTGCAGCCTAACAGTTGAGGCCAACAGCTTACCTACGCAGAGAGCTTACCCAAAAAAGAAAAGAAAAATTCCGCCCTTATAAATAACACCATATGGGCTCACACAGCTCCTTCTACTACTATTGGAATGGGTTTTATGAAATTCTCTTTTTATGAAAATCAAATGAGTTAAAGACTTAAATTAAGAGCTCTGAGAAGAGCTAAGTTCAGAGAGTAATGAGTGTGCAAAATATAGTATGTGAGAGGTTAAACTACGTACAAAGTAATCATACGACACAGATCAGCCTCCATGGTATCTGAATTAAGATTCGTATACTGTTGTTGCTTTCGTCCACTACTGCTCCAAATCTCCGGTTTATCATATTTGTTTTTTTTTAATGTGAATTTTGGGGGCAACAGTTGTGTTGGCTCAGGACTGGGCGACTGCATCTCACTGAAGTCTGCAGTTTTCTCAACCTTGGGTCACCATCACCACACTCACTTCCATCTCTCTCTCTCTCCTCACTGCCTCTGCAACTCTCTCACTGCCAAAACTTGTCCTTATTCAGCTAAGCAATCTCTCTTTCTCTCTCTATCTAGAGTTTCCTCTTCCTCTCAGCTCCCATCTCAATTGAACGGATCCTCCCCTTGACCAATCTGGTCGCCTCCTCCCTGTCTCTCTCTTTTAGAACAGTGTTAACTTCAGTTGGTTTTTCTCTTTTCCAGATCAGAAAGAACCAACAGAGAAAAGATGGGAAATCTCATATGGTGGTAATCTGATCTCTCTCTCTCTCTCTCTCTCTCTCTCTCTATCTGTGTCTCTGCTCTCAGAAAATCAAAAGCCAGGTAGATCAGTAGCGGACAGTGTCTTCTTCCTTTTACCCCAAAAGGGCGTTTGCTGATGATCATCGAGACGGTGGATTGAAGAAGAACACGAAGAAAGTACTTGTTTTTCTTCTCCCCTTTTAAGTGTTTCTGATCTCTCCATCTTATTGTTGCGAGCGGAGAACCAATTCGGTCCCCGTCTTCCCCCTTTCATCCTCATCGTCATACAAGTAATAAAATATTGTCTGTCTTGTTTGTATTAAGCCCATGCAAGAAAATCTATCTTCCTTGGCGCAGCTCATCACCATCATCATCGTGTTAGTCCCGTTGTTTTGATGATTATTCTATTTCCCACCTGAAGAAGCTTTAGGCAATTTGTTTATTCGAAACCCCTGTTCACCCTTTTCTCCCCTTAAAGTAGGATTCGCAGTCTCCGTCTCTTGCTTGCTTGCTATATATAAGGAAAGCAGCTGTTACCCTTCCCCTCTTTCTCTTCCTCTCATCTCTCTCACGACCCCCAATTTGATCTTGAGCTCATGGCAATCTAGTAGAAACCCTAGCTTGGACATCCGGAACCTGTGAATCCTGCAGATTTTGTTTTCACAGCTTCATCAGGGGAGAAGTGGAAAGGACAAAGCTCTAAGTATGGAACTTGTTCCGGGATCGAGCAATCACGGCAGCTACGAGACAGTGAATCCGATGCTGTCCGGGGCCAGCAACGCCATCGGTGGCATGGTTGCTGGGGGATCCTCCTCTGCGACGTCATCATCTTCCTCCCCTACGGCCCCAAGCCGGTACGAGAACCAGAAGAGGAGGGACTGGAACACCTTCTGCCAGTACCTGAGGAACCACCGTCCCCCGCTCTCGCTCAGCCTGTGCAGCGGGGCCCATGTGCTGGAGTTCCTCCGCTACCTGGACCAGTTTGGGAAGACAAAGGTCCACGCTCAGACGTGCCCTTTCTTCGGGCTACCGAACCCTCCAGCTCCCTGCCCGTGCCCGCTCCGCCAGGCCTGGGGCAGCCTCGATGCCCTCATCGGTCGGCTCCGTGCCGCCTTCGAGGAGCACGGGGGAAAGCCCGAGGCCAACCCATTTGGTGCGAGGGCTGTGCGGCTCTACCTCAGGGAAGTCCGAGACTTCCAGGCCAAGGCAAGAGGAGTCAGCTACCAGAAGAAGCGAAAGCGCCCAAAGCAGAAGGGCTCGGTGCCTGCAGCTTCCAGTGCAAACTGAACCAGAGAACTGAGACCCCATATATCGGGAACTCATAGCATCTCTCTTGAGATCCGATGGCTGATATGGGATCACTGCCGTGCAATGCAAGCGAAGGGAATTCGATTCTCCTTTAGCTGCTTCAATGGTATGGTACTTTCAAGTCTTGCTGTTAAATTTGCTAGTCTATTATAACATATAGATGGGCTTATCTTGTGCTATGAACTTGTAATAGTTCTGATATACTCTGCTTAACCATCTCTTATATCTACTCTATGTTGATTTTGGAGGAAATACATAAATGGTTTTCATTATTTAGCGGGCAATATAGTTAATGATGCATCCCTTGTAGACTTCAATGATGAATTCTATCAGTATGATGATACTGATCCAACTGAATTTTCCTTTCATATACATTTATATATATATACACACCTGCTATGGTGGTGATCCATATATATTGTACTGTCAAATCAACGCAAGTGGAAACTGTAGAGGACTTAGCCATTCCTTTTTCTTTTCTCGTTTGAGAAATGGGAAATATTTTTAAAGAGAATTTAATATAATGTGATGCCTTTAAGGTCAAGATTTTCAATCAGTCTGCCTTGGTTATGGTTTCTAAACAAAATAAAGTTTGAGAAAATTAAGGATGTTATTGGTTCTTAATCTCTTTGCTTTTCGCAGATATGCATGATGTCTGTCTACGGCATAAATGCGCAAATCTACACATCCTATGATTGGCATGCAGAAAGATCTCAGGTGTTTAACTTAAAAAAGAAAGTGGAAAGTTCACGAGGGCTATGAATAGCAAAATATTGGTTAGGTATACCTTAAAAGAGGCACGCTAAAGATTGATCCATGATAGGGAAGATGACAAAACTCAGGATTCAGATCATCAGCATTTCCACATCATATATATATATATATGTATATATATAATTATAATAGTGTGAGAAACATAAAGAATCACAGTTTTGATTAAAACACGTAATCTTCATAACTCACCTGGAAGAAACAACATATTGGGAAATATTTCTTCTTTCTAATTATAAAGGGAATCTATGAATTATTAGGATGGGTAGGTGGATGAGGAGATTAAGGCGGTGTGAGATGTCTCATTAGCGGCAATCAAACCTTAAAACCTCTTGTTCATGTATCAACGGTAATACTACTGAGTCAAGCCCTCTTTTGTCATGATCCGTCCTTGGTTTCCCATGAAATCATATTTCAGCTCTCAACTAAAACACCCTGGGTACGAAGGAGAAGTTAATGAACTCAAAAGTACTTTACTTACGCATCAAGGCAGATCCTCTATTCTCGCAAGGGCTAAAATTTTAGCCGTTGTGAAATTACACTGATTATGTCTTGAGTGGCTGGCTATACTTGGGCCTGATTCATAGTTGCATTCCTTATAGCTTCCTTGTTCGTAGACAAAGCTGATTCAGAATTGTCTTTCGTTCCAAGGCATAACCTGTATCCATGAGCTTCATATTCGCATGGAGTTCGCTCCCAGAAATCTTGAATGCGGTGGTTTGAACTTATTCCAATGCCTGTTTCCCTCAATTGACAGTAACTTGTTCGTGTTTCTCACTCATTAAGCTCCTGGGATGGTGCCATTACTGGAGCCACAGAGTTTTACATATGATATTATTGGGAGGGTTTTATCAGTATAGCCATGCCAGAGTTTTGATTCAATCTGCTTAGTATCTGTGGTCAAAGTATATTACATCTCTCAAATCATGCACGCAATCGAATCTTCTACATTGAGAGCCTTTTCGTCAGATTCTGAGGATGGAGTTCCTGTGTACATGTATGCGCTGCCTGCAATTTCATTCATGCATACGGCCATGAAGTGATAAGTCATCATTTTCTTGAAAAAGCTGGCAGCTTACTATTTCACCCATTAAAACCTGCACACCTTTCCCATTTTTAATCGTCGCCGAACCACACTGACCCAAATTGACGTTTGAACAGACATTGTTCCCTATTAATTAATAGGCGGGAAATACTTCTCGATCACTCGGAAGAGTGATTTTATGCACGATATTTGATAGGCTGCAGTCATTGGTATGCGGTTGTTGCCACATCTGTATCGATTCATATACGGTATTAGTGAGGTGTTCATGAGCTGTATATGTCTAGGTCTTATGGATTCGACCCACATGGCATGGAACTGTGGAAATTCAAACGAATCACTTGAAACATTCAATTGTGTGGAAGATGGCGGCTTGTCCGGATCATGATACCGAGTTGTCATTTGGGGTACGTGTACGTGCACAGCGAAGAAGAGCTAGCCTTTTTGTCTTAATCTCTTGGATAGTTTTTCGATCAGCACCTCTAGCGTTGCTAGCCAACTAATTTTAGGGTTAATTGATTCACCGTCAAGATTGCCGCTACACGTAATTCAATAGCCAGGTAATTCATTGTCTTCGGCCCAGTGATATGAGATTCTTTAGTTTCCTGAATTGAGATCAAACTAGTTAGTATGTAATTCACATTTTGATCCGCTTTTGCATCATCAACTTATTGATAAAAATGTACCTGTCGGGTCCGGGGAGGCCATTATTCACAGGAGCAGATCCTGACGGCTGGTCGGAAGCCAGAAAAATTGAATTCGCATCACCAATCGAGAGGCAATTCGGCACCTTTAGCACTTGATACAGCCGTTTCTTAAACTGAGAAAAATCGAAACACGGAACAATATGGAGCATCATACACCCACAGGACTTTTAACCTGGGCGAGTCCTTTCACACAAGTTTGACCTAGGCACATAATCATGTAGAACCTGAGGGATTGGGCATTCAACGTGTTAGTGATTTATTTACCGAGTATCCTTTGTGCGTGCCGTGCCAATCGGGCGAGTTAGCCGTAATTCGATCAAGGGTAGAAAGGTCGCCCTCTAGCTCTAGGGTTTTAGCCTTTCCTCACTTGGCCAGTAGAGCTTGAACAGTCAAAAATTTTCAAAATGTACCATCCTCCGACTATGCCGCCGGACGTCTCCGAAAAGGCAAAAAGGGGGTAATCTCAGTCGCGGACAGTCGCAAGCTCGATTAAATCTGGTCGGATCTTACACACAAGCGAGTCAAACGACCTTTTTCGGAGGGGTTGTGGATTCGTATTCTTCGGCTTTCAGCTTCTCCTGCCAACGTCCATCGCTCCTCCCCGTCCGTCGCACCACTGAAGGAACGCAAGATTAAAATCCCAATTCGCATCTTCACCGTGCATTGATTTAAGCGAAATAAGAAAGAAAATAATTAATGGTTCAGAAATTAAAGAAAAAATTTGAGTTTTCGCTGAATTTTTCATGAGGTTGATCCAATTAAATTTACCGGATCTATTAGTGTATATAAAATTTAATGTCCTTGGTTCTTCTTATAAGGGTGAGCATGAAACTCGTTTAATAAGAAATTTATACATTTTCAAATATTATGCTACATATATCGACTTAGATTAGTGTACGGAAGCCACTGCAGAACATGATTGGAAATTAATTACTCTATAAGAGGTAAATTACTAAACCCAATCTAAAACAATTAGGTAATTAATAAGTTGATTTTATATAATAAAAATTGAAAAAAACATGATAATAATACCTTTTTAATTGAATATAAAGTATGATCATGCTCAGAAAAGATGATAATTAAAATAGAATTAAAATAGAATGTGTTGATTCACATTTTTTTAGTAATAATTTTTTAATTTTTATTATGTGATATTTAAAATTTTAATAAATTTAAATATATACTAAAACTTTAATTTACTGCAGTTGTAGAAACCAGGCACAAGGAGGCTCTCTTCCCTCTCCTCCACATTTAGTATTTTACAGCATTTTCTTCGGTTAAACATTTAATATTTATTTACTATTGCTCTGCCAAAAAGTTAGTATTTCTAATCAGTAATTATATGTCTGATTTATGTCTCACACCCACTTGCGGGAAATCCGTACATGAAAGATCCCGCAATATACGCTCTGAACGTGGTACGCGGTGCAGTGACACGTGCGCTCAATGTGGGTCCCAGACTGCCAGTACTCCCACGTGGCTGTGCGTACTGGGTGTCGGGAACAGGGCAATCCATTAACGGAGGTGCGGGTCCCCCTAGATCCCCGCGTACGTAGGCTACTTATTCATCTGCTCGGCTGTCCCATCAACGGGTCGGCGAAACGTGGAAAGATTGGAACCGTCCGATGGTTCCTCCTTTATATTTTCGTCCGTACGAGGATAAGTAATTGGCCGATGAAATTTTCTGCTATTCCCGCTTTCGCCCCTAACTTTTACATTGCCCAACTCCAGAGAAAATCGAGGAACGAACGAACCAACGAAATTTGGAGAAAATTTTCAATATGGGTATCTTATCATGTAGCATGCCAAAGTTTTAATGAAATTGCAACCAATGAGTAAATGAGTATTATTTAGTCAATTGATCATCATAAAAGTTACTACTTACTTATAATGATTTTCATAAAATATTCTTATTATATCGTGTCAAATCATATAAACATGTAAAATTTCTGGCAGTGCTCTGCCCAACTTGGCTGGAACTCAAGCATTGGAGGTGGTGGCCAGGAGACTTGCAAGAAGTCAAGGCCAGACTTTGTTGCCTAGGGTGACCCTTCGATGCCAAGTTATGTGGGTATATATGGAGTGTAAATGGAATGTAGTATATTTAAAGAGGAATTAGAGAGTTATCAGGTATTGAGTGTGGTTTTATATAGAGAATAATCCATTAAATATAACATGACATGAATTAATATGACTAGATATAAATTAATGTGATTTGTCATAAGGTATAATCTTAGGGGTCAAGACATTTGGGATAGCATGGAGGGCATAAGTCGGACGACTCTAGGGCCATGACCGACTTCCAAGGGTCCCAGGGGGATCAACCGTGTGCTTGTTCGTGAGAGGATGAGAGGACGACTTAGGGAGATCCTTGGAGGACCAACAACGTGGCCCTCTTGGGAGGATGACTTTGTGGAAGTGACTGACTTGCCAGTTAGGTTGGTCATCTATGTCAGAGTATGGAATCCACATCATAAACAGTCATGAGCTTCAAATGATAAGAAGTAATATTAAAAAATGAGGTTGAAATTTGGATAGCATAAGGGGAGTATTATAGAACAACAATTCATAAACCGCCTAATAAAATGAGTGTCGAAAAGGACCTCAAGATTCCTTGCCATCTCCAGATTCTAGAATTAATTAGTGCAATGCATATTTTGAGCTGAACTGGGGCCTTCGATCAATGTCCGCTCCTTCATGTTGCGCTTGGAACATTAACACAGAGGAGCAACATCGATTAGAGGCTCTATTCAGTAGTGTGAACAAAGATACACACACCGTCCCGATTAGAGTATAGAGGGCTCTTTTGAATTCTAAATGATGGTAAGTTATTTTAGAAGGAAAAATGTCTGAAATCATGTAGTGATGGTGATTTTACAACATGATTTTAGGCATACTTCTATAGTTGGATGAGCTTTCATAGTTCAAGATAATGCAATGTGCACAATTTGATCTGAATCATGGTCAGTAATTTCGTTGCCTACGAACTCCTGTTGCATCTCAACTGACGCAACCACTAGTGTCATGACAGAACAAGATCATCTCCTTCGGAGAGATTCTTACTGCCAGGGCTCCTTCTCCTTCTTCATCTATATGGGCTGAAAAAGATCTTGTTACAGGATCTTGTACCTTCCTTATATTTTATGATTCAACACAGGGATTCAATCTAGCTTGCACTGGTTTACCTTTAAACCCACAAAAATTTTGTTGTTGACTGCGATATATCTATGTTCTTTTCATCTCTAGTCATTAAAATTCAATTTCTGTCGGACAATCAACTGGAAGAACAGCAAAGTTGTATCCAAATGGCCGGTCGCACCTGCAGTCTGAAGGCATCAAATATGGATCACGGACATTAGAGGCAAAAGAGTCGATCTGAGATCAGACCAACATTGATATCTGATGGGATTACAGGCAACGAAATTATCAAAATCGGAACTAGAAAGCCTTTTGTTTGATATAATTACTTTCTATTATAGAATCACTTCCACTTAGGTAGAGCAGTAGCGAACATTTAATTGTTTACCGTTGGGTCGGAATTGATTGGTGTTCAATAGCCGACCATACTGTCATGAGAATGGAAATCCTCTCAGTTATATGCGCTTTTGCATGAACCTGATGTGTATGCCTTTCCCGAAATTCAGCATAGGCGACTTGTAAACCTCTCATCCCTTGACCACCTTCCATCTGATCACAAGAAAACAGGGGGAAAGAAAATCAACGGAAGGGCCATTGTCATTAACCCCTTATTCTGGATGAAAATCTGAGAACTTCATCGATCACCTAAATCAACCAACCCATAGCCAGAGCACTAGATTAAAGAATTTCTGGTGATGGTTAGAATGCCAGAGAAGAATGAGTCTGACAATAACCGCCCTGAGTTTATATCCGTACTTGAAAACTGAAAGACATTGATTTGTATTCATTCCATGTGATGGGGACTCCAGTTCTTCTTTGCTTCTTCTGATAGGATCGTGCTCGTCCTGATAAGATTTATTTGGTATCAGAGTCCGACATATTATATGTAACACAGATATAGATGGTAGCACGGACTGAATCAAAAGGCCAGCAATGAGTTCATGCAAAATCCAAGGGTGTTCTTTGAGCAACTTGAGGGCCAAACTCAATGTTGTTGAGACAGAGTCGAAGGAGACGAAGAGGAGACCGAACAGAAGTTGAACCACAAACTGCTCTGTCAAGAACTCCTCTGTTTCCATGTCTCCGATGATGCGATCAAGGAAGTCCGGTGTTTCTTTAGACCTCTGCGGTGAATCCATCTGTTGCTTGACTATTTCCCGAATAGTGGACATTGCCTTCTTCTGATTCTTCATTCAGATAATTATCTGAGTCTTGGTTAGTTATTGTGGTGGGTGTTAAAGGTATCTCAACCCATTGATTTAAGCTTTCAGGTACCTGTAAGCATTTGTAATGGATTGTGCCAGGGATGCTCACGGGAACGGACATGAGCCCCTTGCTGAATGAAAAATATACATCTCCCAGTTTCTCCGATGATTGCTCCGGGTTGAAACTGAACAGCTGTTTTGCAGCAAATCCATCTGCCATCTAGTAAAAGAACGACAAACTGATTAAGCATCATCGACCGAAGACTGCAGGGGAAGAAAAAGATGGAAATCATCTCTTATTTGTTTTAACTTCATATTACCATCCCGGAAGCGTTCTTAATGTCAACAGATTCGTGCTGCGATCATGTCCGTATAGCTGCCCTGAACTCTTCTTCCAACATAGCGAGCAGCTTTTGCCTGAGGGCATCCCTCCCCAAGTGCTTGAGGACAGCGGTTCGAACATACCAGTGGATAACGGAGGTGTTTGCGGTGTCACGGTCATAGAGCTTGGAGAAAGTGTCCCAAGTACCATGATTCAAATAGCTTCCCATCCTGCTGGAAGATGAAATGGCAGAAAGTCGGGTTTGCAGAAACAACTACGATCTTTCCCACTACTCTCATCTTGAATATCTTCCCATACCTGTCGAATTAGAAATTTTACATGTCAGAGGATGAGAACACTTAGCTATAACTCGATTGAGTACTCCATATATACCTAAGTATCCTCTCTCTGAGGAATATTATGAGATCCAAGGAGTAGCTCGGGATCATGAGCTCGAGGGTCTCCCCGATGAGAGGGAGGCCCAGTGAACCTGGAGGAAGCGCTCGGTTGCATTTTGCATTCCTCTGGATGTATATCCAACGTGTGAGACCGATGATAAGCAATGCTGAGACACATACTCCCGTTACCCACATGATCTCCATCCCACTGGCAGCAGCAAATGCTCGGGCAAAACTGAGATCTAGCTTAGGACAGTACCGGCTAGAAGTCGTTGCTCTGTGGTTTCTAGAGAGCAATGATCCGTGTTATTTATAGACATAGATGAGGAAGAGTGAGAGGTGAATTCAGGTCTAGGACCCGATCAGTTGATGGGCGTTGACAAGTCTACTTAATCTCATGGTGAACAAACTCGAGGGCTTCTGTGCCACAATGTTATCCTTTTAGTTGATCTTTGCTGATCTCTCATTCTTCTGACTCGATTCTTCACATCAAATATGTGCGTCGTTGTAAGTCGGAAACATTATGTAAGGGGCCGGATACGCCTTAATTCATTGCAAAGAAAAATAGTGTTCATTAATCATGAAAAGAATCCAACAACATCACATGTCGATAACAAAATGAAAAATCTCCGCAAGAAGTGTCTTTTTTTCTGCCGCAAATAAGTGGATATGTGGCCACACAAGCGATCGACTTGACAAGGGAAAAGAAATCCAACGCATGTGCCAGTGGGACAACTTTGCATGGCAACTTGTTTCCTCATGCATGAACCACAAATTTTCTTTAAATCATCTTCTTCTGACAATGGCAGTGGATGAGCGGCTACAAAGAGGAGCTCTCCCTTGCTCCATCTGAACACACGATACGGCCAAGCAGAGAGCAAGACACCCAGAGGGAGAGAGAGGGAGTGTGAAATGCGTGTACGATTCAGCACGAGACTCCATCGAGCTTGCATTGCTTAATCTTTTAAATCGAGACCCATTTCTTGTTGATTTGCAGCATATCTATGCTTCTCTCATCGCTAGTCATTGAAGTTCAATTTCTGCCGGACAACTCAACTGAAAAAGGCAAAATTGAACGCAAATGGCTCTGGTTGCACACGCAGTCTGAGGGCATCAAATATGTAAGACGGATGTCAGAGGCAAAAAGGTCGATCTGGGATCAGGCTCTCGTTGATTTCTGATGGGAACGAGAAACTAGCTGGAAAGCCTTCTATTTCGTATGATGACTTCCAATTACAGGATCACTTCTACTTTGATCGATCAGTGGCATTAGGTAACTGTTTGTGGTCGGATCAATTGATTGGAGTTCAGTAGCCAACCCTGTATCACGAGAATGGTAATATCTCATTGAAAATTTCACTTTTTTCCCCGCGTTTATTGATTGTAGAAACTGTCTTGAACAGTTGAGACTGGAAAACTCAATTGACAATTTGACAGATATAGATGTTAGCATGGGCGGAATGGAGGCAGACATACAGATGAGTTCCGGCAACACCCGAGGGTGTTCTCCGGGCAAGTTGAAGGAGGTCAAACTCTGTGTTTTCGAATCAGAATCGAAGGAGACGAAGAGAAAACCAAACAGAAGCCTTGATTTCTCACTCTTTCCGGACTCTTCTAGGTTTTTAAGTCTTCATTCCAACCATAATATGCACATGAAAGACATAAATGGACCATTAACTGATATTTCGAGACACTGTATACGACCTGAAGAGATGTCTGTCTCCTAAACTAATTAAGGATTTCACCGATAGGACCGACCCGACTGACAGGGTACTGTAATTGGTAGAGATGTCGGCCTTCGGAATAGGATGTCCAGAAATTGTAGCTTACCGCTGAAGTGGGCTGAGCCTGCAATTGGATCCAGTGGGTCAGGCCCATTGATTATTTTCTGGACTTGGGCCCACAAGATTCGAAAATTAAATTAACTAATTCCTATTCTATATAACATAATACGCAAAAAAAAAAAAAGAGGGAAGGAAGGGTAATGTTGGAAATTAATCTTCCAGAAATTTCATTAATCCCGTGATCGTCAATTTCTTGGACGCCTTTCTCCTGATTCCCGAGCTTCCGATCGGCTTGCAAAACCTAGGTACGTATCACCGTCGTTTTGAGCCACCCGGCGAATCTCACGGCGTGCGTCTCCTCCGCAATGTCGACGGCTCCGTCATCGGCTTCGACCTCATCCTCTTCCCAGTACTCTTACCAGAACGGGGGCTCTTACTTCCCCCTGCCGTTCCACCTCCAACAGTCCGTTCCCGCTGCGACGCCGTATGTGGCCGCTGCCCCGCAGCCGGCTGCAGCTACGGTTTATCCGGGCCCCGTTTACCCCGCGCCGGCTCCTGTGGCTGGAGTTTACTCCATTCCACAGTATCAGCAGGTTTATTCTTCTAACTCTTTCGATCTGGTTTAGACGCATGTTCCGATTTTGATTTTATTTATCATTGAGGAAAGGCAAGAAATTGACGTCCGAGGTTCTTTAATTTGGCATTGGATGATTTAAAAAAAAAATTTAAATCGGTGGCTATTGGGCTGAAAGGGCACGGGTGCCCAAGCATGTGATTTATGCCTATTATGTTCCCGGTAATTTGCTGAAGTATCTATCCCCATGTCTAATAGGACGGAGAAGAGAAACGGTATATTATGCCAATTTTTTGGGTTCTGGTCATTGAGCTTCCTTTTTAAAGAGCAATTTATTAGTGCGTACTTTCGATATCTAGGGAATTGGAGAAAAGAGGTTGTTAGGTTCATTCTTATATCTGTTAAAATTGACGTCTCTGGCATGTGTACATAATTTGTGGATTTGACATGCAATCATCTTGACTTAATTATGTTTGAACAGGCCCAACAATTATTTCAGAAGGATGCACAAACTATTACACCTGAAGCTCTCGAGAGTGTGAAAGCTGCCCTTGCCAGCAGTGAAATTGAGCAAAAAGCAGAAACCAAGAAGCGAGCTTTACCCCGAAAAGCTGCTGGACAATCTTGGGAGGATCCAACGCTGGCTGAGTGGCCTGAAAGTATGAATTATATAATGATTTTCTTTGTTTTAACATCGCGATATTCTTTTCCTGAATGGCTTGGAGAGTTATTTCAAGTTCACTTAAGCCAATAGTGAGTTGGGGGGTGGGCCAGGTATAATGGACTTATGGGAGTTTCCATGGTAAGTTTTGTCATCAGGCCATTGTGGTGAAGCTGTGATACTGTGCAATCCCTATCTGCAAGGAATGAGATTGCTAAATTAGTTTGACTAGGTCTTCACGGTTTCTCTTTTATAAAGGTGGTAAAACTAGACTGTTGCATTGTCTGGAAACAAACCTCTTTTAACGATTTACGGAAGCTTTACTTGATTAAACTTATGGGTGCACATCTTATATATCTTATTCTTTTTTAGAGTTATTGGTGATATAATTCTTGTTTCTGTTATACCTCTGTGGTTAATAATAAAGTATATATCTTCTGTCATTGCAGATGATTATCGACTATTTTGTGGTGATCTGGGGAATGAGGTGAATGATGATGTACTTTCAAAAGCTTTTTCAAGATTTCCTTCTTTTAACATGGCGAAGGTATACTTCCTCTTCACTCAGTCTACATAGATTGTTTACTAGTTTTTAGAATATGGCTGGTATGTGAACGTGCTGCATTGTTTTCTTCAGATTTTTGTTTGAAGACAGAGCAGTTATATTGTTTGTCTATTTTAAGGTAGGTTAAGCTGGTTATCTGTATATTAATGTTTTTATTGAAATCTGTTTTCTTGATGCTAGTTATAAACATACTAGCCATAGAATTGAAAATAAAGAAGCATGTACAACATATCTGCTGGACTTTGGTTCCACTATCATGTATGCATATCTTTTTGAATTTCTGCAATGTGCAATGTGCTCACCATTTCCAAATGAAAACTGTGGATGTCTCAAGTCTTTTGTCAAAGGAAGGAAAGACATGTTAGATTACTTTCAATGAAGAAGGGCTCGAATACTTTTGTGCTATTTTTTGTTGAGTTCTCAAGCCTTGGAATCTTAGGTTGAAAACAATTCTTGTGCTGGTGACGATACTATACTTAAATGCTCTTTACATGATTGAGCTTTAGGGGCTTGATAGCTTACGTCAGTCATTAAAAAAAAAAACCTGGATTACGTTGGTTGTTAGTGTATCATAATGAAATATTTGTCATTTATAATAAAGTTGAAGTTGTATATGATCAGACGGCATGTCATGAAAGCATTTGATATTGACCCTGCCATGCCTTTGCAAATACCCTGATTTCAGGTTGTTAGAGACAAACGGACTGGGAAAACCAAGGGTTATGGGTTTGTTAGCTTTGCCAATCCGTCTGACCTTGCTGCAGCCCTTAAAGAAATGAATGGTATTTAGGTTCAGCTTATACTCATGTAGTTTATTTTGAATATGCCATTGCTGAGCCAGGAGAGGCTTGTCTTGGAGTTTTTCATTTTAATTTCAATCAGGTTCATGAAAACCTGAGTTTACGTTGCATTCTGTTTATAGGAAAATACGTGGGAAATCGCCCGATCAAACTACGAAAAAGTAATTGGAAGGAGAGGATAGATTATGATGCATTGGAGAGGCAGAAGGTTTGTCATTACGCTGTCCCTTTATCCTGTAAACCTGTCCTGGCTTTCTTCTTATGTGGAGCATACATTTGCTTGCAGAGCCAAACGCATAAGAAGCCAAAGCTTCAGAAGAAGGGCATATTCCACAGGTGAGCTTCAGAGGTGGAAGGCTATCCTTGGAGGTTATGGTTTTTACTTTTGTCTGTGGTGCTGATTATTCGGTTCCCTGGTTATTGAAGGCCAATAAATAAAAAAAAAAACAATCCCTGGGGTATCCTTCACAAATGTAGTTTATTTTACTTGTAAACTTGCAATTGCAATTTAGTACCAGATAACCTAAGCAATGAATTCACTGGAAAATTTCCTGGAAATTATGTTGCCTCTGGAATGCACTTACGTTTGCTAAATGTGGAATTTCTTCCACTCGTATTCCTTGCATCTGAAGCATGTGAGCCTAAACCTACGTTTTGCACTAGCTGTTTCTTTGCTGTGATCGGAAGCAAACGCTCGAAGAGCAATTGGGCTTGTATCAGACGCACGCAACTTGTGGATACGTGATAAAGAAGGCAGATGCAATTTTAACATCGGAATCATAAGAGAGTAATCCACCTACGACTTACACTTTAGTGTCATGGACAAAGCACGGGACGCTAGTAGCTCTAGAGATACAAAGGACTGACCATTGGAAGACAGTGCAACTGCGAGCACTTTCTCTGTTTTACGCATCCAGCAGACATATGCAAATGTTCAAACGGTAAGAGGAATCCACCTCGGTGCCCCTCTAACCCAGAATCCTGCCCCTTGCTTTTCAATTGCGTGTTTCTGTCGAGAATGGCGATGAGTCTCCAGCATCCTTCCCATTATGATCACCCCTTGATCTTGCGAGAGTTGAGCGAGAAGTGTAGCATCCAGTGCTTCATCTGCGAGTTACGTTTCAATGGCCCGACCGACTGCTGCTGGGACTGCAACATCTTCCCTCCACAAGTCGTGCGCTGAGTTGCCTCTCAAGACCGAGCATCCTCCCTTCTCAACCGGAGCACCCGGTTCTGTCGTTTGAAGCTCTTTTCAGTCACATCTGTGGCATGCCGTTCTGTAAGGGATGCAACGACGTTGGAAAAGTTTCTGCATTTACCGCTGTGATGACTGCTCTTTCAGCTTAGATGTGGCATGTGCGGTCGTAACTCTGTACAGTTCTTCGAGGGAGGAAGAGGAGGAGAGAGATAATCCAGCATTTTTACTTACGACCATCCTCTCAAATCCTTCAACACGATTATGCCGGTGAAGGTCGAGTGCCGAGCATGCAGGCAGCGGATCTCTGGCCCATTTTATGGCTGTCTCGCCTGCAGTTTCTATCTCCATGAATCGTGTGCTCAGCTGCCCAGAGAGATAGCGCAAAACCCTTTCCATCCCCCTCACCATCTCAGCTCAGCTGCCCCTTTTAATGTTCACTATAATGCATTCCCCTTCTACCACTTTCTATCAAACACCCGCTGGCCCTCCGCGACAAATTTGTTTAAAATCACGAGGAGCAACACTGCGATGCGTGTGAGAGAGCAATGAGAACAGACCGTGCTGTCTACTACTGTGAAGAATGCAACTTTGCTGCCCGCATCGGGTTTGTGATACCCTGGGCGAGTCCGCATTCCATTATTTTGCATCCTCCTGACCCATCTCTGCATTTTACTGTCTGGAAGACTGAGGCTTTTTGAAGGAACTGGAGAAGCAATAATCAATGCAAGGGAGTTGGATCTCAAGGATGCATTGCTTAATGCGATGGATTTGTATCTCCAATTTCGTTATAAAACAACATCAGAACAACGACTTAAGAAGGCTAGAGGCTGGAGAAGTATATTGCATTACCATTTCCAGGTGAAAATAGGGGAGACAAAGACCATTTGAATTGAAGATAATGGAAGGCGAAATTTCATGTCTGAAGGTTAAGATAGAGGAAGTGGAGGCAAACACGAAGGCAACTTTAAAGGCACTACAAAGGAGAAACTGGGAGAGCTCATTAAAAAGAGAGACAACCTGGCTTGCAGAGGATACTTAGGGAACCAAACAAGGAGATGCGCAAAGTTCAAAGATATGGAACTCACTCACTTGTATGTCACTTCTATCACTGTACAGCTTTCTTATGATTTCAGTGGCTATATTTTCATTCGAGCAATTCTATGGAACCATAACCCGTGTATATACGAGGCTAGTTTATGTTTTCTGTTGTTGAGTATTTTTTGTTTCATACGTGTCATCTGTGCCTCAGCATGCATGGTTTTGCTCAACCGATGAAACTACAAAAATGGTGTCTTATTATGCTTTACAATGACAAGGTGAAGTCCCTTCCGAAACATCCGACAGAATGACAAAGTTGCGTATAGCTTTGTATGGACAATTCATGTTAAAGGCATTTAAGAACTCGAGTTCCCTAACACTAGGTTTGAAGCAGCAGATATGCTTCACCACAATAGGAGGAACTGGAACAGCCACCCGCAGAAGCAGGAAAAAAGGGAAATAGTCCACTATACAAGATCTGCAAGTCAGAGCGGGAACAGCTCTGCCTAATCAGATTGATTTATCCCCCTTAGCCCCTTTGGAGTAAGAAGGTTCCACCTCTTCGAATTTTCTTGTTTCTTGCATTTTATGCTTTCCACTTAAAGTCGGTGAACTTTCCATCCACAGACGGGTTTGAGGGTTCAACTTCCGTTTTGGGAGGATTCTATTCAGGTGTTTCTGTCCTCTCATTCCCAGAAGCAGACTGAACAGCACTTAGAGAAGCGTCGTCACTGACATCAGATGTAGCAGACTTTGAACCTTCGCTCTCCAGCTTCCTCTGTTTCTTGAACATCATTTGCAGATACCTTCCCTGTTCTTCAATCTGCAGCTGCAAATTCCTCTGAATCTGCAGAAATGAATTGGCAGCAACAAATTTCAGGAAGTGCTAAACTAGGGATCAGATCTCACTATCTTAGCATTTTGTGCATCTTAAGAAAAGCCGATCAAGAAAGTGAAACTTGGACATGAAGTTTTACCTCAAGTTGCTCATGAAGTTTCTTTTGCACTTCAATCTGCAAGCGCATTGCCTCAGTGATTCCCATGCTCCTGCACATCAATAAACAGCATCACAAACAACAGTTCCAGAAATTTTATTTAACAAGGATAGACTTGCTCGGATAAAATGAATTCACAAGGGATACGGACAACTTCATAGAACACTTTTCACTTATGCCATGATAGGGCAGATTATGACTGGAACTGTAATAAGGTGATAGGACGGAAACTAAAAATAAGGATGCTAAATGTTCAACAACTGGCATACAAGAAGGTGAAGGGAATGTTACTGACTCACGTCTTTAAGTCGAGAGATTTCATCTCATCAATTGTATTCATCCTCTTCTGCAAAGATGCTCCTGGAAAGAGAAAATGTAGCCAGCTACTTTATCATTAACTCTCTAATATAGGAACATAACGGAAAGGGCAGCAAATAAGCTATAATAGAACCACAATGACTATCATTAGGCAGATAAAAGGCATGATAGAGATCACTCTGCAAAATGCTTATATGCACTATTCAATTATACTGTCCGATGTAGTTTACAATGCACTGTATTTAAGACGTCTGGTAGATATTTTTCACTAATCAGAGAAGAACAAGCAGGACAGCAGCAAGCACCTTCTGATGGCTCTGGTTTGTACCTCGCAGTTCTATATTTCTGAAACACAAGACAATAGATAAATATAACTTCGATACAAAAAGAACATAGTATGTCTTAATTGGATGAACAGGAAAGGAATTACCTGCAGGTGGCTTTTCACATGATAAATCGTCAGTCCTTTCACATTCATGAGTTTTAGGACGCACTTTGGAGTAGCCCCTGTAAAATAGCATGATGAAATAGTTAAGCAAGCCTGGTAAAATCTTAGGACTCTCTAAGGTACACATGGCATGAAACTACTCACTCTCACTGCCACCAAGCTGGTCAACAGCAGCCACAAAGGACTCATGAAGCTCTGGTGTCCATCGCATACGTGGCTTACTTTGAGGTGCGGCAGACAACTGATTGACTTCTGAAGAAAATTCTCCAGGTGGAGTAGAAATAGGCTGATCTTGATGGACTTGTGGCTGTTGCTTATGGGAATTTGGAAATACTTCCAGCACCTGCTCATATCAATTTTGTCATGGCAAGAAAGAAACATTTGGGGCTGCATTTATCTTAGTTTGAGAATAATGGAGGTGAAGGAAATTTCCTCCGAAGGCCCTAGCAACATTAATTGTGTCAGCCACATCAGCTTTGTGGAGAGAAACATTCTTCTTAAATCTGTACGACACTTTCCAACATTGTGTAATTTATTGAGTTTTGACAAAAAAATTCATTTTGTCAGATGCTCTAAAAGGAAGATTCAGTTATCACGATGCCCTGCAACCATCTCATTGATTGTTACAAACTTTTGTGAGCCTGTCCATGCTACACTAAGTAATAAGTTGAAGAAAGAACCTTCTCTTTTGGCTCCGTCACGTCAATGTTAGCAAGAATTTTGGTCCAATTTGGGTCAAATACCTCCTCAACAGACATCAACTGGTCAGCCCACTGCCAATCACTTCTCTTACCACTGTCATCAGATGGCAAGACATTATCGCAGGTCTCTGTCTGTGTAACAGGACCATTCTGGACAGGGACATCATCAGAGAAATCTAAAAAACCCTGGAATTGATTTGTGCTCCATGAAACTTCACTATTTCCTTCAGGAAAGTTAGACAACTCTGTCAGGTGTCCTTCTGAATGGGCAGAACTCTCCGATGGCATAGACAATTTATCAATGGATGAGACAGAAATAAATGGAGAATGAGACAATTGGTTTTGATGTTGCGATCCATAAGTGGCTGGAGAGAAGTATGCATCAGTGCCAAACCCAGGAGCTGGCCAGAACAGGTGCCCAGAGGTCCCACCATTTGCCATTCTTTCGTCTGTCTCTTGGAATCTTCAGCAAGCTCAGAAAAGTTGCGTCTTTCTTTCAAAATGCTATGGGAAAGTGCTTCAGACAGTATTCTTGCATCAGATGCTCTCAAACGATTAAGATTCTTCCCGATACCTGCATAAAATTTTAGCGTCAAATGCTGAACGCTTCTCCGTGACAAAAAGACATAAACTTGGGCATGCTTTTGTTGTGCGTATAACAGATAACGTCTGAAAGCACACAGACCAGGAGAAGGCCAATTGGTCAACATTAGTTTCTTGCATGCAAGACCGTGGAAAGAGACCAGAGACATTGATCATTTGAAATCTAAACTCAATGGCAATACTTGATCCCTATAAAATGACTTGTCAAATCGGAAACTAAATGACTAGGCCTAGAGCCGTCAAACAGAGAGATGCACAAGCTCAAAAATTAATGGCATATTCAATGTTCAAACAGTAATCATCAGATTTGAATCAATCAGTTCCTCAGTGATAAAGCCAAGAGCACTATTTGCAACCCGCAATCACAGACTTTCACAGTTAACACTGAAGAACTTTCTTATGAAAAATCAACAAGGAGAAAGAACAGCTCCCAGAAAGAAAGAAAGAAAGAAAGAACAGCTCAGGCAAGATAAATTTCAGAAGAAGACCCATGCACATAGGAACTTGTTAAGTCAGATTCTCCTCCCCGGTCAACTGAAAGTACAACAAATCATTCGAAAGATAATAATAAAATCACGACTTTGACACCCCGAACCGATTCAAACTTTCAACCCAGCTCCGCCGAAACCACAGCGAATCGAATCGAGAAAAAGGAGCCGAAAGGAAACATCCCACAAAGAGCTAGTCTCGACCGACCCCAGGAACGATATCCAACCAGGGCCAGCGAATAACTAACGACCCACCTGAACCGACAATTGAGCAGTGGCTTCTCTGACGTGACGACGAAGAACTAGCTGATAGATTTTAAAAAAAAGAAGAAAAAACTTAAAGACAACCGATGCAGGGAGGCGGCTGTGGAGGTGAAGCCACAGCAAGGCACGGTGGACAAGGAGAAAGAGGCAACGAACGAAAACGAAGTTGCACGCCCGAATGAATGAATCACGAGAAGTTCTGATTGACCTGACGCATCGCCGTCACTTGTCCTCTAAGATTTTGATTTTGACGTCCGAAATTCCCCAGACACACAAAATACGACAAGACGCAGGCGTCCAGAGCAAAGACAAATCCCACCCGCCTCCCTCCTTAATTGAAACGACGACGACGATGATGACGTGTGACAGCACGGTCAGAGCCTGTCCCACTCGAGCACTTTCGTCCCGTTTCTCTCACCGTACTTCTCTTTTTGTTAATTATCAATTAATTAACTATTTTTTATAATTACAATCCCATAAATATTAAAACAGCGGCTAACAAGAAAAAAATAATACCAATTAATACAACGAGCATAAGTCACTAAGAATAATTATTTAATAATTCAAAATTTACTCTTATATAATTTTATAAGATCAACTCTAAAAAAGTCTGAATAGAGCTCCTCATAATTTATACCATAATAATGGCGTACAAGTACAAAACTCTACCTAGCTAACGGTCATACCAACTCCCACGCAATCAAAATAGTATAATGTGAATTCATTTTTATTAATTTATTATTATTATTATATATTTTTTGGAGTTGCAAGGTCCATTGAACATTGAATCTCATAAATATTAAAAATGATATAGGATGGTAATTCAAATGCAACTTGGAGACCTTAGCACGTTCACAAAGTCTACTTCCTTGCCGGGGATGACAAGTTCCGGTGCCTTCCACATCACCCTTCCCCTTAAAAAGTGGGGGATCATAACTCTGCCCGAGCCACAACGATCGAAAACCGTGTGCCCGTTCGTGTTCTTGGGCGTGAGAGATGACGTCAACGGAGGTGAACATCGGATGAGGATCTGAACCCTGAAGTTTGACTGATAGTTCGGAGGAAAACAACCGGCGATTCAACCATGGAGCACACATCATTGAGTTCACAGAAGCTCGAGATGCGCTCGTCGACGAGATACTGATGCCGAAGGCTGTAAATTAAGCCGTTCTCTCGGCACTTCCGCTGGTTGTGAAAAGATGCACTTCTTGATGGCATGCCAACAGTGGACAGGATGTTTGATCACCTCCAATGATCAAGTGAAAGCGCAAATCCATAAGAAATTATGTACAAGTATGCATCGACGTATAGATCCCCCTTGGACAACATCAGCACCCCAAAACACATTCAAAATCAATTTTGCTATGCGAATTCGAATCACAAAAATCCTGTATGTAAGAATTAGACTATCTGGAGGAGCGACAAGTGAAACTCTACTAGATGAATAGGCCTTGTCCAAGTTCTCTCAAACTTCACGAGGCATGCTAGAATCTATATCGCCTCTTTTTCCTCATAAGGGCCTCCAGCTGTACTTTCATTGCCTCTATCTCTTCCTTTGCACTTGCGATTTCTCCATCCAGTACGCTGAATCGAGTATCTTTTACCTGTTTCTTTCTAATTGTTTTTGCCTGCAAATATGCAGATGAAAGATATTTAGCCTGATACTATTGTGCACTTCGATATTGAAGAAGTTGTTGGATGCTCTTATACATCTTTGAACTAGAGAGCTAACAGTAGGGGCAGGTGCAGACTGATAGGCTTCAGTTTATGTGTCCCTTCCCTTGGAAAGGATTTGCAGGCGTGCCTTTCTTCCAGGATCAAAAATTAAGAAACATAGTATATCAATCAGTTCCTTTAAAGCGTTTCTTCTTCCCATTAAACCAGATTGAGACGACTCTTTGCAGAATGATTTTGTGAAGTATGTTCAGAAAATATGGTATTTGTAGGTGTACTTACTGCAGGGATCACACATTCGATGTGAGCAGTAATCATACATTCTTCACAGCGGTAGATGCCATGGTCCGGATTCCTTTCTTCCTCACATATGTCACACCGTTGTTGATAGTATTCCTCAACAATGAATTTATCATGGAGGGATAACGGATGGCAGTGATATATATGTTTAGACGTAGGTGGTAGAGGAAGGCAATCATGGTGAAGATTAAAATCACAAGGCACACACCGGTAGAGGTCAACATTGGAGCTGCAGCCACAAGCATTGCAGCGCATCCCTTTGCCTCTCTTAAAATAGGCTAGGCTGTGCTCATGTCGAAGGTGTTTCAGAGACGACTTTGTGGAAGCACATTCCAAATCCAAGTGGAACCTGCATTCTGTACACTGGAAGATGTAGCCAGTGCATTTTCTCTGACAACCATTGCAAGGGGAGTAGTCGTCTGATGCCATTTTCAGAAGAGTGAGGGGATGCAATGGATGGAATTCGTGTTCTAGTTTCAATGTTAGCTGGAAACACGACACATGGAGTGTGAAAAGATCGCAAGTAAGGTAGTAATAAGCTAGACCTTTGGCTGGCTGCTTACAGGCATTGCACTGGGGAGCACTATGGCCCTTAAAGCAACGAAGAGTCAGCACGTGATCATGGGCAAAATGCTGAACTTTGGCACTTAACCCATCGTCAAGAGCAGATCGAGTTTTAAGGGCACATTCCATGTCGAGATTGAAGTCACATCTTTCACAATTGTAGTTGAAGCCATAGGAGGCCTCAGAGCAGCAATCGCAAGTGAAACTCCCATCATTGTACAAACCCTCTGCAAAGAGGGTAAGGTGGTGGGATGAATGAAGAAAGTGATACATCTCCCCGTCTAGCTCAGCACAAGATCTATGAAGGAAGAAGATGCAGTCAAGACAGCCATATACATCACCTGATGCATGCTGCCCACAGGCTTTGCAGGTCATATGATTTTTCTCGTCTTTGAGATGGAAGGATTTCAGTGGGTGCGAGTGAGAGAAATGGTCGACCATCGTTGGGGCATCCTTTTGCTGATATTCAAGAGGCAGAGCTGAAACAGCAGATTGAACGTCAAGGTTGATCTGGCACTCCTCGCAGCGATACACAAACTGATGTGATAGACCACATATGTTGCATCTGAACTGTTTATTCGAATCGGCAACCAGGACGAGCTTGTGCTTCGGGTGGAAAGGGTGTTGCAGTATCTCTCTGTCTAATTGAGTGCAAGATTCGTGTAGGAAAAACATGCACTGACGGCACCCATAGACAAGACCCGAGATGTCCTGCAGGCAAGCCCCGCATCTGATGTTGTTTGGGATGGTGACACTGAAGGAGGTCAGCGGATGTTCATGGGAAAAGTGCTCAACTGTCTCACTCTCCTCTTCCTGCTCATCAGTGGGAGGCAGTGTCGAGACTAGATCCTCTGCTCTGGCAGAGAATCGACACTCGTGACAGCAGTACTTTGAGGTGAAATAAATGTAAGTGACGAGGGTAACCTGGTGCTGAGGATGAGAGGGATGCTGAATCCGGAGTGGCCATTCTGTGCACCATTTGTGAAAGAAGACGTTGCAGTCTAGACAACAGTGCGTCCGGCCACAGACTGGATGTCCACAGCGCTGGCAGGGAGCACTAAAATTCTCACTCAGCTCTCGGGGTGTAAGGGGATGTTCATGGCAGGGGGACTGAAGACTTGTCATCATTCCGGTGGAAGCAACAAGCGGGAGGAAAGACAGCAATGGAGGAGTTGAAGCCGAGACAGCACAAAAGTCAGTTGAGCCACTAAGAAAAATGCCCTCTCAGGAGCTGCTGCTTCCTAGAAGACGGTTTGATTAATCAAAGAACCACTAAGGAAAATGCCTAGAAGTTGGAATATTAAACTCATACTTCCATGTGACATTGTCTGAGATCTAGCGGTCAAATTGCTAATAAACGAGCAAAAGGGAGGAAGGGAGGAAGGAAGGAAACTCCAAAATCTGGTTGGTTAGCTAATGTGAAAGGAAAGAAAGATTGATTAAGGTGCTTATAGTCACTTTCTGTGAGGCCATGCTCAAGTCTTATAAAGAGAAATATTGATTGAGTGTTCTATCTTTGGTGGGTTGACCAAGTCGAGTGGGTTAGTTGAGTCCCATAGAGTTTTGGATAGTAGATAATATTGCAAACAAAAAAGGAAGATTCTTAAGAGTTCAATGGAGATTTTGAGATAGATAACTTCTAAATAGTTACATCCTGTGGTCTGTGCTGAACAATCAACGAAGAAAAATGTCCCTCTATGCAAATTACACCTAAGGCCTCGAACGTAGTATGGTGGCCCTGTGAAGACAGGCTTCAGATCATACCAAAAATGAAGATCTAGGGGAAGAAGAAATCTCTTATATCCGTATAATACTAAATGTTATTGGGCTCAAGAGCTGTGACCAGAAGGCCCTCGAATATCTGCAGTGGAACTTGTAAGTCGTTCTTCTGAAGTTTCTCGTCCAAACAAGATATCTTTTCTTGATTGTTCGATTTGAAAACACCATTCAGGACGCAACGACAGGTGTTATACTGGGATTTGATCCCGGGCCTGCTTTCTGAATCCTCCTTATAGTCTAAGCTGGGGTGTGAAGTTGCTAGACAATGAACTTACACCAGTATAGAATTATTAGACGTAGCATGGATGTTATTCGGTGTTGCTTTCTTAACCAAAGTTCATCTGAAGTTAATTGCTTAACATCTTTTGCCAAACGAAACAAACACCAGGGGTCGGCAATTGGAGTACAGCATCAAATTAAACATGAACATGCATAAGAAAACAGAGGTTATTTTGATGTTTGAATTGTTCGGCGATGAGCTTCAAACATCTGCTTTTGGTAGCTTTACTGCCTCAGCTCAGCAAGAAATAAAAGAAATTGATTCCTTACTCGAAATAAATGCTGTACAGTATGGATCGTGAAGCCAATTCGACCAATGGAAACATCCAAAGACATTTAGACGGGCGTAGTCCCCTGTGGAGACTATAAAAAGACTGACTATGTTGTCTTTTCGCCCCTGCCTCATCTACTCCCAACTTTTCTTCTCTCTTTAGCAAATTTTCCTGATTATCGGAAAGCATATGGGAAAGTGTCATGTATTGTCTGCGAGTTAGGAAAAAAATTTAAAGCTGCATAGAAAGGAACATACATCAAGAAGAGCAAAAGAAGCCCAGATGATCCGATATGTCCCTCTCAGCAATCTGCAACAGAAATATACATAATCAGCATCAAAGTTTCATAATCTAGAGGCATTTCAACTTTTGAGTGCTTAAATTTTAGTAGTTGAGGATTGTTTGTGAGGGAGAATCAGGAGAAGAATGTGTTAAAGTGTATATTCATTAAGTTATCCTGACAGAATGAAGAGGCTTTATTACGAGAAGCACCAAGTCAATAATTTTTAGTTTCAAATTAAACTTCGATATGTTGTTGCTCTATACAACAACTACTCACCATCTTTTCTTCGAGCAACCCCAATGAGTGCCAGCAAGATCAGCCCGATCAGCACAGCTGCAGCTCCTCCTCCCAAGATAATTGCTAGTTCTCTTCCACGATGATCATGCTCTTCCCAATGATCATGTTCTTCCCATTCTCCTTCATGATATCCTGTTGAAATAAAAAGCATGACCAAGCTTCTTCTTCTTTTTTGCATAAAAAAAGGACCAAGCATTGTTATTGAGTTGACACCAATCTGGAGCATGATTGATGCTCGATTAAGGATGATCCTACAATGGGGTTGTAATGTTTGGATCAATGTGAAGGCTCTGAGTTTCAGTATGAATTTGATCAGGCTGAATTGCTAAAGTTGATCTGACATCGAGCTTAGATATATTTGGCTCTATTACAAGCCTGCTGGGATTACCAAGGATTGATAGCTAGAATGGGATTACCTCGGTATGGAAATGTTTCTCCACCTCTGAAACCTTCCCAATCGCCTCGTCCAAACAAGTACCTCACTGAGCACTGACTCAAGGACACCTGCCCTGAAACTGCCCTCTCACACTCTTCCTTGGCAATATACACAGCATGTTTGACGCACTCAAGGCACTCGCTCTTTCCCATTTCCTCATCGCATCGTGCCAATGCCCGGAGCCCTTCCCTCTCCACAGTGCAGTAGCCGTGCCGTATAACCACCTCGCTCTCCAGCTCATCAAAAGCTGAGTCCCTTAGCTCTTCGAATGACTCAATCTCCGCCCTTTCTCTGCTGCAATCCTTGTGCTCCGCCTCATATTTGATTGTCCCAGCAGGCAACTGGTCTTTTGCCATTGAGAAAGAGGCGGCCTCGTAGTGGAGTGAGCATCCCGAGAGCTGAATTTTTGCTGCTTTGGCTCTGTTGCAGAGGGTGTTTGAGATGTTGGGGAGCTTGGCAACGCAGCCATGGCAGTCTTGGTTGGTGATATCTCTTCTGCATTGATAGAGCCCTGAAATCCCTATGTGATCATTACCTGTTTAGGCATGTAATGCATTGTAAAATGAGGAATATGTAAGAATCACCGACTTAATTCCCCTGAAAATTTTACTTGAAAACAAATACTGAAACAGACTCTTGGAATATCTCAATTCTATCAAAGGACAGATTTTAAAATTCAAAGTAAATTCTAGATGGATAAGTGCTAAACATAGATCACTAAAGAATGAAGATGAGTAAAAACATGGAATGAGTGGCAAATAAACCAAGGCAGCTCTCTATACCAAATATATATATATATATATATATAATTGAGTAGAATTGCCATATAAAATGGATTTCCATGAAGTTTTTGCTCCTTCACATTGTAGTCAGCCTAATGGAAAAAGCTTAGTAGATAGTCTTTTTGGCCTGAAAGCTCAACAAGTAAACATTAGTACTTGTTTCAATGGAAAGCTAGTACAACATTACCTGCTGTGGTCCTGAAGAACTTGGACTGCGATGAATGCGACACAAGTTCATTAAACAGGGATTCGAGTGTCTGTTGGTGGGAAGAAGCAGCAGCCAATTGTTCTGTGAATGTCTCATTTGCACAATTCTTGTAAACCAGCACGCTGTAATCTGTTTTGGGCTCGATGAAGGGTAAGATAAACCCAAGAAAGATAAGTAAGATCTGCTGATCAGCACAAAGAGAGAACTTAACCAGAGTCCCCATTTGACATCAGGGTCTGTTGATTGAACTGCAGGAAGTCTCAACTAGGATGTTGATTGGAAATGGGAAAATTTTTCTACGGAACTGAGACAGAGCCAATAATCAATGGTATTCTTTGGTGGAATGAACTTTGCGTGGATTGGATGCTGCTATGTTCAGTAGCATTTGTAGGGGTGGCTTGGGACGTTAGAGATCATTGAGAGACAATGTCTATTTTTCTCGCCAACCCTCATCCAACTGTGAAGCAACTTGAGTGATGTTTTTTGTCGCCACTTTTGCCCTATGGAGGGATTAAAGGAATGTCTGCCCGAACAAAGTGGTGGTGGCGAATCTCGAAATAGGTTGCAACGATGGTCAGAAGCGGAAGATGTGACGAGTTAAATTAACAATTTTACCATTTCTGTCAATATTTGACGACAGTTATCAGTCGGGTTTCTCTCTCTTACTAGTCCTCAAAAACACAAGCAGGCTTACTTTGTGCAAGAAAAGTTGGTGATCCATTTGCAACTTATCGATATATTAGTACGCTACGAATAAAACGAATGGGAAGAATTAGATTTCTGATCCAAAATGGGTCAAAGTTAAGACCATAGTCTCATTTCGTTTATTTTAACTTGAAGCATATTTAATTTACACAGTTTCTTAAAGCTGCACGCGTGCCTGTGCCTTCTAGCCAGCAGCTTATTACGTCTGTTCAGCTTTATCATGAGACAGCAACTAAAGTTTCAGCAGACAAGTTGCGTAAGTGTTGATCACCCACCAGCCTAACTCCCTCCAATACTTAACCTCCTTCCCTTGAGACACCATAAGCAATCTACTATAGCCTTAGAGAATTCCCAGCAATATCTGTCTTCTTCCGAACTGTCTTTGCAGCTTTTGTTTTGTCTGGTAATGAAGCCATGAAAAAGAACGAGATTTCTCACCATGGTAGATTGCCTGCTAAAAGCATCACCGAATCATATCGGTATCCTTCTTTATGGACAGGGTAAATGGTACCCTACAGGAGGACACTGTTCGATATATTGGGCAGGTGAAATCGTGCTCTGGGCATCTTCAGCTTCATGTACTGTATGTAAGCCATGTCTTCCACGGCTTGCACCTTTGCCCCTGGCCCTGTCAGCAATGATCATAATACTGACATTGATAGCATTTTCATTAGAATGAAAGAATAGCAAGTGTGTTTTTAATCATGTGATTGTTTGCGCGCTCTTCCATCATATATTAGCAAATATGAATGTATGTGAGCACAAGGCAATGTATAGGCCATAAGAAAGAACAGACCATCTAAGCCCAGCCCATACCTTTTGGCCCGTGTCACCGTAAACCTCATCTCATAAGTGAGAGAGAGACATTGACGAAAACGACATGTCTGGATTCTTACATTCACGACAGCCAACCAATGAGATCCCTATTCAAGTCAACGTACCCCAGTCGTAGATCGATAATTCAACTTGGAATCAAGGAGGAGAGTGCTGCTCTTCCATTATAATTTGTAAGGAGAGAGCCCCATGAATCTGCGAGTGGCAGTGTAGATTCCCCACTGTCCTGTTGTATGCCTCCATGGAAATTGCGAGAAGCCTTCAGCACCCGTGCCATGATCATCCCCTGATCCTTCGAGAGCTGAGTGAGAATTGCAGAATCCGATGCTACCTCTGCAACCTCTTATTCCATGGCCCAAACTACTGCTGTCTGGACTGCGATTTCTTTCTCCACAAGTCGTGCGCCTTGGTTCAGTTGCCTCCCCAGATTCAGCATCCCTCTGATTCCCGGCACCCGCTTAGCCTCGAGAGGGGACAGTATGGCTGCAGTGACTGCGGGATCGGAGTGGCTGCACTACGTGCCATTGTAACCCTCCCTCATGAAGATCAACAGGAAGAGGTGGGAGAGACGTTTCAGCATTTTGCTCACAAGCATCCACTCACCTCCTTCCATGTGCCAAATACCAACGGTGTCAATTGCATGGTGTGCGAGTCGCAGGTATTTGGTAGAGTATTTGGGTGCCGCTCTTGCCGATTTTTGGCCCATGAGTCATGTGCCCGGTTACCCCGAGAGATACAGCAACACCCTTTCCACCCCGAGCACCCTCTCACTCTTGTCACGAGCTTATTCACCGACTTTGAGAAGCGATTCCGATGCAGAGCCTGCAGTCTAAAATTTAACTTTGCATATTTCTGTGATGAGTGCGAGGTCAGCCTTGATGTGCTGTGCGCTGTCTCGACTCTGGTTCGTTCTAGTGAGGAAAAGGAGGAGGGTGAGCACCAACTGTCATGTTTTGTTATGAAGTCGGAGAGCAATATCATCTGCCAACTCTGTCAGTTGAGAACGTCGGGCGAAGTTTATTGTTGCTTTGATTGTATTATCTTCCTCCACAAATCGTGCGTGGAGGACCTGCCTCAGGAGATCCGACACTACTCTCATGAGGAGCACCCGCTCATCCTCCGAGCAAGGCCAAAGGGCAACAGACAGAAATTCCACTGCGGTAGCTGTTCATATGAATGCTGTGCTATCACGTTCCACTGTGAAAGTTGTCAGTTCGACCTTCACCTACAATGTGCTGTCAAAACTCTTTCTGCCGTTGAAAATGGGGCAGTTTCCACAATTGATCATTTTGCCCATGAACATCCATTGACGCTTCTTCACTTCAATGAGAAGATTGAATCTGACTGCCATGCTTGCAAGCAATCTCCCAAGGGTCTCATTTATTGCTGCCGAAGCTGCACAAATTTTGCACTCCACCAGCCATGTGCTGAACTGCCATCACAATTAATACACATATTTCACCCACAACATCCGCTCACTCTCCTCCCTGAGGAATCAAAAGATTACCTGTATTGCAGTGTCTGTTATAAAAAGTCAGAAGGCTTCACCTTCCACTGTGCTGAATGCCACTTTTACTTGGATATAGAATGTGCCCTCAAGAAGGCAACTGTGAAGCACGAGCGCCACGAGCATGCACTAGTTTATTTTCAGAGAAGTAGGACAGAGCACTTGCAGTGCAATTCTTGCGGCAAGAGCTGTAATGTTGACCTTTATCGCTGTTTAGTTTGCAACTATAATATTCACTATGATTGCCTTCCTCTTCCAGCCACCGTTCAACATAAATGTCACCCTTACCATCCATTAGTTCTCTGTGATAAGTTCGTAGATGGAATCCCTGATGATCAATACTGCGACTATTGTGAAGAAATCAGACATCCAGACCACGGTGTTTATCGATGTGCAGAGTGCTGGTACACAGTTCATATTGAATGTGTGATCCCCACAGTAAGTATAAACATGATTGAAGAATTTATTTATTTATTTGTTCAAACATCACCTACATCCTATTGTGTGAAAATCCATCTCTAGACTACTTTTTTTCTCCTGTGGAAGAGAACCATCATTGAAGAAGCCGAGAAATTTTGGCATTTCCAGGTAAAGCTAGAACCTAGTAAAAACCACCCTTCCCTCAGCGAGTTGGATTCAGAAATTACAAGTCTCAAGGCAGATATAGAGGTGATGGAGAGGGAGCTGAAGGAAACAAGGGAAAAACTGGAGGTGCTCAAACTGAAGAGACAGATGGAGCTTTTAAATGCTTGAGGGGAGAAGAGTTGTACGTGGCTTTGGTGATGGAGTTCACGTCAACCTACTTCCATTTATAAGCATTCCTATAATTTGTTCAATGGTCAAATTAGACGTTGCTTCTGTGGTTGATCAGAAATGATAATGCTATCACATCTGAAGTCTGTGTTTGCTTACTGTATCCGTGAACATTCATATCTCAAGAAGACTGAAATTGAGAGGATTCTAGAGCCACTCCCCTACTTCACTGGACACTACATGTAATTTGCTGATAAGGCTCTAACATATCAAGAAATGTGGAAATCCAAGATCAGCCATAAAATCGATTTTCGTTCAACATCTGAGCTTTCTCATTGCTTGTGTTCCATCCCTTCCCAGTGGAGAATAGTCTTCCGAAGTCTGTAGCGAGGGAAAGACAGAGTAACTACGCCATTTTCTGCGAGCCATCCAATGTTTACTTCTGTAGAATCGGTTCATTTAGTGGCAGTTGTTTGAGCTCACAAGTGAAGTTGCATTTGAAGAGTTGAATAAATTTTATTATGCCTAAAGACTCTGTCAGCCAGTTCTCACTGCATTCTGTGTACAAAAGGTCAACCTTCCCATAAGGTGAAAGAAACCAAGTGACACTGTAACAGCCAAGCCCCTAATCCAAAGGTGCTAATCGAATGTACTCCTGGGTTCATTAGCCCCTAGAGATATACCTGAATTACACAACAAATGTGGGATTCAGTATGCCACATCTACATTTGTGATATTGCTAATTTACACGAAACTCTCTTGTGCAGTAGCATCACTGAATTTGACACCTATTACGTAAATTGGCGTACCAAAATGATCCATTAGTTGGTACTAGCTGGAATTGTCTTGGAGAGTAAACTGATCAAACAATGTTATTTCCACCTTCAATGAATCTCTTTGCTGTCGAAGAGGGGGGCAGCTGCTGCAGTTCAACATCTTGCTCGCAAACCAATTGAGGTGCTTTACTCTCATCAGCACATGTTTAGCATCCCTGATTCTGTTAAAAGGGATAGATTCCATTTCTCACATTTTCCTGAGCAGCTAAAATCAGGAAAAATGCACAGATATCACAAGATCGAGACTGTAAAATTCCCCTGCTGCAATTTCTGTGGGAGTAGCAGCGATGGTGTCTTCTGTTGCCTGCCCGGCAAGTTGAATCTTCAAGGTCATAGGGTTCTTGACGTAATGCTATGCGACCTCAAACACATTGATAGGAAGAGAAGTCAGATGGAGGTCTGTCTCTAGGCCTCCGCCGTGATTGGGTGGCTCAAACCAGGCTGCCATTGTCTCGCTGCAGTGATATTCATGTTAATCAGCACCATAGAAACTGAAACCGACCTATTGTCCAACTCACCAGTCTTCACATGTCGAATTCCAATGCTGCTGTGAGGGCACGCGCTAAAAAAATATGGTGATGATGCTAATGAGTTCACATTAAAAAGGAACAACTTGCCATAAATTCTTCTCCATAGATCCAACTTAGGAGGTGATTTTTATGGCCAAATGAATTATTAAACATCTGCCAGCGAAACAAGAAATTCTCGTTCATTATAGGCCAACAATCAACGCGTTTGTCTGTTTCCTCTATTGGTCCTCCTACTCTATTTATCCTGTTAGTCTTTGGCCTGTGTAAACAAATCATATTATCAACATGTAAGCTGATAGAAACCAAAGGGGCAACAGGAAAGTCAACTCCCAGAAATTTCGAGGAAGCGCATGTTGTATAATGAGAATAGCTTCAAGAGGCCAGCCCAATCTTTCTTTCTGTCGAACAACTCGAACCATCGACTGGTGATCTTGAATTCCTGACCCAAGCTATGTCTGTTGAGCACTGAGATCTGTTTCAAGTCTTTCAACCATCAACGCAGTTTCCACCGCCGTCGCTATCTATCTTCCTCCACTTTCTGGGCAAGTGTGTGTGATATCCTCCCAGATGGTGATGACTCTGCAGCATCCCTATCACGAGCATGCACTGAAAAGGAAACAGTTGAGTGAAGGTTGCATCTTCGAGTGCAATATCTGCATGCTAGATGTTTTTGGCACAGCCTACTGCAGTGAAGACTATAGCTACTTCTTCCTGCATGAACCGCGTGCCTTGGCTGAATTACCGCAGCAAATCACAAAGCATCACATTCATCCCAAGCACCCTCTTCTGATGATGAAAAGCCGCCTGTATTGCTGTCATCTTTGCAAAATGGATCTTGAAGCATCTGTTGTGATTGCATCCCTTCCACCTCTAGAGGAGGAAAATACAACTCAGCATGTGGCTCATGAACACCCTCTCACTGCCTTCCACGCGAGGGTAACTGACTAGATCAGATGCGAAGGTTGCCAAGAGAGGATGTCCAGTCAGGCTTATGGGTGTCATAGCTGCCAATTCTTTCTCATTGAATCATCTGCTCGGTTACACGAGGAGATGCTGCAACACCCTTTCCACCCTGAACACCGACTCACCCTCATCTTTAAGTGTGAGAAGACCTACAGATGCAAGGTCTGTTATGCAGAAAGATACAGTCCGCTGGCATACTATTGTCAGGAATGCAAATTCAAGCTTAATGTCTCCTGTGCTACTTTGCCTCTTGCTCTGCAAGATCACAAAAGAGAGGAAAGAGTAATGATAGGAATTTCTCCCACCAGCACCAGCTCTTATCGGGTCATGTCAAGAATGCAAGGACATAAAAACTCTGCTGTGCAGTTTGTGAGCTGGAAATATTGGGTGAAGTGTATTATTGCCTCGGTTGCATCTTATTCCTCCATAAGCTGTGTGCCGATGAGTTGCTGGAAGAGATGGTGCACTACCTTCATCCTGAAACCGCCTCATCATCCTACCAAAGCCTCTGCACAGGACAGGGATTTTCAGCTGCGGTTGCTGCAGAAAACACTACTCGAGTATGGTATTCCATTGTGTAAGCTGTAAGTTCAACCTCGATCCAAAATGTGCACTTCAGACTTTCTCCGCTTTTCAAGATGGAGTAGCTTCTGAAATCCAACATTTCGGCCATAACCGCCATTGATTATATATTACATCAAGGAGAAGCAAATAACTGATAATTGCAGGGCTTGCTGCGAGCCTGCACTGGTCTAGCTTATCGTTGTGAAAGCTGTGTCTATGTTCTGCACAAATCATGCGCAGAACTGCCATTGCACTTAGAGCATCCATTCCATCCATCTCATCCCCTCTCGAAAATACCAGCTAAAGACTTCATTTGCAATTATTGCCATTCAGAATCACCAGGCTTCATCTTCTGCTGCACTGAATGTGACTTCTATTTGTGCAAAGAATGTGCGTCGAAACGACCACCCTAAAGCTTCAGCTCCATGATCATTCTCTTCCTCATTTCAAAGACCATTTAATTAAGGATAATGCGTGGTGCAATTCTTGTGGCAAGCGCTACACCACTGACTTTTATTGTTGTACAACGTGCAATCATAATCTTCATAGCAGTTGCCTGCCTCTGCCACCGACCATTCGACATGAATATCACACATATCGTCCATTGGTCGTCCTTGATAGATTTGTTGATGGAAGACCTGATGATCAGTACTGCAATTATTGTGAGGAGATAAGGAATCCGGACCACGGAGTCTATCACTGTGCAGAACGCTGGTCCACAGTTCATATTGGATGCATGCTGCCTCAGGCAAATGTGCTCGTTCTTGAAATTTCCGTCTGTGGTGACTAGGAAGATAAAGGCTTTTGAAGTAACAAGATCCTTGTAGGAAAGTTCAATCGTTTACCATATTGGGTGAAGCTCCCATGAAGTTGCTTAGACAAACCAGTTCCATGCATATTAATTGTTGCAGGTGACACGGCTCTTGAACCCTGACTTTGACAAGCTAAGAAAGGAAATCGTCAGCTTGGAAGACATTATAAAGGCAAAGAAAGAAGATTTGAAGGCTCCGAAACAAAAACTGAGAAGTCTCAAGAGAGAGGCAAGTCAATTATCAAAAGCATGAGAAAGGATGAGGGCGTGGATGCTTCTGGACATCCATGTAATCGCATTCTCTTGGTATACTTCATTTTCGAAGATGCAGTATGGTTGTTCATCAAACTAGCTTCATCAGGATCTTTGCCAGTACTTTTTTCACGTCTACTCTATGATTCCATGGTTTCACTGCTTATTGCTAGTTTTTGGTGGTGATATGATTGAAAGACTTGTTTAAAGCCTGTTATTGTGCTGAAAGGTTCTTCCTGGAAGATGATCTGAATTAATGAAGCTTGTTTCTCAAAACGTTAGAAAACAGTGTGCCAAGGAATGGTGTAGAAGTGTCTCCACATCGCATTGCAAATTCCTGGAACATTATTACTTGGATAGCACAGTTGCTGCAGGAACATTGGTTTTATTTATCTCTTTGGACACTATGTCTGGGTCAGTTCTTATCCTGCTCTTTGGGATATCTGTGATCTTCTTCCAGCAACGAAAGTCAATGCTATCCAGTAATCGAAGTGCTTTTAGCTGCCCATACCTCTCTGACTTGCCTTCACTTGCATCTGCTGTCTGTCGTTGTTTTACCATACAAAATGGTTGCATCAGTTGATACATATCAACACATAAAACAGTTTGATCTTGTCATAGAAAATCTCCTACTGGAACTTGACAGTTCCAAATTGATGGAGCGCACCTTCGACATAACTCCTGTCGACTGCTTTCTAAATACTCGTTGTAACTTTCCATAACCTCGGAGGCTCCTCATGATTCTAATTAGATCCTGCCAGGCTCCTGCACAAACAGCAGGAAGTCGTGTCCAATTTTCAGTAGGGTCCAATCGAAGAATGAGGCTGGCAAGGGAGTTCAGACTACAGTGTTAATGGCTCAGAGTCGGGATCTACTCGAGATGCTATGGCCAATCGGTCTGAGTTGACTAGGTGTTCACCTTAACCAAACCTTCTAACACACTCTTTTGCTTCCCATTAGATAAACTCATAAACTCAATGGGCATAATTAATTAATAATTAAATCGTTCAACTTATTAAAAAATTAAAACTTTCTCAACTATTCCTTCATTTATAAAATTTAAATATAAGATTTCACTAATTCTAGCCCTTAATCTATGCTTGATCATTAGGGGAAATGTTTAGTTAATCAAATGAAAGTAGAGGATATTGGCATATGTATGGAATGTTTAGAGAATATGCGCTCTTCCTCTCTGTCTCTCTGTCTCTCCCACATAAATGTTTTGCATTCATGGGGAAAAGGCAGCAAAGGAGTTCAAATGGGGTCACCGCCCGATTCTCTAGGCAGTGAGGATGGACAGATGCAATGAACTTCCAGCAGTCTGTGGCTCCTAGTCAGATTTATGCTTTATCCACCTTCTCAAATAATTTAAAAGAAAAAAATGGTGCTTTGATGATGGAGTGTTTTTCTGTCTTTACAGCCGACCAGATCGACAAGACCGTCCTGTCATCGAGAGGATTGAGGGGAAAGAAATCGTAGTAAATGCTCTCGAATTTAATACTGCAAAGGATACTTATTATTTGCGAATAAATTAAACCGGACAGAAGAGTAATTACCAAGAAAAGTTATTTCATCGTCATCCGCCTTTTTCATTTTTTCCCGTTTTTGTTGCGTTCATCGTCATCAATGCTCATTGGAAAGAGGCCGGTGAAGCGTCGTGTCGGGTCGTCGTGATCGAAGCTTTGATTTATCAGTTTCAACGCCAACCTGTCATTCACCCACCTGATCCCTTCTTCGATAAATTTGGTCCGGAGAGGTGTTGGTGGCTTCTGAGAGCAGTTTGAGTCGTTGAACTACTAAGCCCTCCAGAAAGGAGAAGCTAATTCATTCCTTCCCAGCAAATATTATCTGAACGATCGTCGGTGGGCTTCCCACTTCCTTCTGACTCAACAGAACTCAGCCCCTCTGTTCCTCTGGAGAGAAAAAAGAAGTTCTTGATCAGGAACGGAAGTTAAGCAAGCTCCTTTTACCCCCGCTCTACTTGGTCAAGTGACAGTTGTGATCATCTGAGGCTTCATTTCTAGCTGTTTCGTAGGACTCTGTGGAGACTCTTGTGGGGGTTAGAGGGGTCCAGGTTCTATTATAGTTCTCCCTTCTGGGAGTTCTTTCAGAAATTCAGGCACAGCTTGGAGAAATCAGTTCCCAATTTCTTGAGAGCAAGGATTTGGGTGTTTTCTGGCTCTTGAACTTTCTGGGGGTCGTGGATTATCAAGATGTTGGGAATTGGGTGCGAGTGTTTCTGCTGGAAAGATTCTTTTGAGTTCTATCCTCAGGAGCCGCAGCCCTTCTATCTGCCTTCTCCTCTTCCGGATTGGCCTGAAGGTATGATTTTGGTGCTTCAAAGATTTTGTCTGTTCATTACATTCCTTTGTTTTGTGGCTTTGTTTTTTTTAATTTTGATTCCCTCTGAGGTGGGAAGCTCTATTTTTGTAACCCTTGTTGTGTTTGTTGAAGTAATGATCAGTTGTTTCAGTCGGGGCAATTTAATTACTTGCAAATTTTATTTGTCCTGTCATATTTTTGTACTTACATTTCTGAGACTTGTAGAACCATCTTGTGTACTTAATATGGTGACTTCAGTCGAGAAAGAGAGGATTAGGTGACCATGTCGGACATGGAAGTGAGGAAGACTGTAGACTGTGCTGCAGATATTTATTCTCTGGGGAGGGTGTAGCCCCTCATGAATTCCTTGATATGAGTTTTCTGAGATATTCTTTCTATTAATAATGTGATAGCACTTGAATTATGATTCTTTGGAAAACTGTTGCTTGTTAGGATGCGATTATTTTATGTTATGTTGCCTCTTCTTGAATTGTTTCTTTCCTCATTAGGCCAAGGGTTTGCAACCAAAAGAATCCACCTTGGTGAGATTGAAGTTCTGAAAATAACGAGGTTCCAGAGAGTCTGGAGCTCCGATCAGGCACGTGGAAAATTCAGGGGAGTCTCATTCTATGCGCCCATTGGAATTCCTGATGGGTACCATTGTTTAGGCCATTATTGTCAACCTATTGACAAGCCACTAAGAGGCTATCTACTTGTGGTTCGAAATGGTACTGACGAGGAAATCTATAGCAGAACTGACTCGGCAATAGGATCTCCTGCTTTGAAAAAGCCATTGAATTATTCCCTTTTATGGAGTATAGATTCTGATCGTGATGTTAGTGTTTTCTTTTGGTTCCCAAATCCCCCATTCGGATATAAAGCACTGGGAATAGTTGTAACAAATAACTCTATGGAGCCTGATGCTGAAGATGTTAGATGTGTTCGGGAGGATCTTACTGAGCCTTGTGAGCCTTGTGATCTTATAGGCACTGTGCAATCAAACCATTCCAGATATCCCATTCGTGTTTGGGAGACAAGACCCTTTAGAAGGGGCATGAAAGGGAGAGGTGTTTCTGTAGGAACTTTCTTCTGTGACTCAGTATTGGGCTTAAAGGAACTAGATCTTGAAGTAGCATGCCTGAAGAATCTCGACTCAACCCTGCATGCTATGCCTAATCTAGACCAGGCTCATGCCTTGATCAGGCATTATGGACCCACCGTGTTTTTCCATCCAGATGAGGCCTACTTGCCCTCCTCTGTGGAGTGGTTCTTTAAGAACGGGGCACTTTTGTATGAGTATGGCAAAGAAAAGGGCGAGAGAATCAACTATGATGGATCAAATTTGCCTTGTGGTGGGTCAAATGACAACAATTTTTGGATCGATTTGCCAGATAAAGATGACTCCAGGGACTTCGTCATGAGGGGGAATCTTGATAGTGCGGAGTTGTATGTCCACATGAAGCCTGCCCTTGGTGGGACCTTTACAGATATTGTGATGTGGGTCTTCTGCCCTTTCAATGGACCTGCCACCCTTAAGGTGGGTCCATTGAGTGTTGCCATGACCCGGGTTGGGCAGCATGTGGGAGATTGGGAACACTTCACTCTCCGAATCTGCAACTTCACAGGAGAGCTCTGGAGCATGTACTTCTCAGAGCACAGTGGGGGTGGGTGGATAAATGCTTCCGAGGTAGAGTTCATTGAGGGGAATAGACCGATAGTTTATTCCTCAAAACATGGCCATGCAAGTTTCCCTCATCCTGGGACTTATCTGCAGGGATCTTCAAAGTTCGGGATCGGGGTGAGGAACGACACTGCTAGGAGCAATTTCTATATTGATTCAAGTACTAGGTATCAGATAATTGCTGCTGAGTTTCTTGGAGATGATGTAGTCTTAGAACCCTGCTGGTTACAATATATGAGGGAGTGGGGCCCAACAGTGTTCTACGACTCAAGGTCAGATCTCGATAAGGTGATCAATCTTCTACCTATGTTTGTGAGGTTTTCAGTGGAGAATCTCTTTGACTTGTTCCCAACAGAACTCTATGGAGAAGAGGGGCCAACAGGTCCAAAAGAGAAAGATAATTGGTTGGGAGATGAGAGATGCTGACTTTGCCTTCATTTCCTATGATCTGAAGATCTCAATTTTTGGGTAAAATTTCAGTTAATGCGTCATTGGAGATGCTTCCAAGTAATATAGAAAGAAAGTGAGCATGCAAACTGAAGGCTTCTGGATATGGTCTTCCGTAACTTTGTAAAAACAGACTGCATCCATGCAGGAAGTAAATACTCTCGGATAATGAAGGCATTTGAAATTCTTCTTTGTAGAGCAATCTTGCTGGGCATTATTCTGGGGAGTGTTGGGGACGTTTATTGTGAAGTCTGGTTTGAGAGATCAGTCATCACTACTACAATCCTTCGCATTTGTTAAGTGATACTCCCCTACGCTGCTGGATAAAAGCTTAAAACCAAGATCAATGGAAGAAGTTCTTGGTGATATGATTGAGGAACTGGCAACGAATCTGCTTGGAGAAACACCCTGCACTAGCTGGGGTGTAATCGGTGTGGGACTTCTTGTCAGAGGCGTTGTCATTTCTCTGCTTTTATTTTCATTAGCTGCTGTAGTAATGAGCACAAGAATAGCACTGCTTCCACGCGTTTTGTGTATGACAAGTCAAGGAAAGAGAAGTTGTCTCCTGGAAATGGGTTGATATTCGATGTTCAATGAAACAAGCCCTATGTAGCGGTTTTAATGTTAGTTTGGTATTAGAGAGAATTCATAAGAACAAGAAACTGAGACGAAACAAATATGATGCAAGAAAGTACCACTAAGAACCAAAGAACCATATATCATCTTATTGCAGTTGGAGCTAACAAATCTCAAGCTCTGCCAGCATGGATCAACAGTTACACGAAAGGGACAGATCTTTTTTCTCAACTGAGACTCAAAAATTAATCAGAGAGAAAGACATCAGGATATAGGCCATCCCTGTATTGATGGGCAGGTCCCTGGGAGCAAATTGTGTTGATTCTGAAATAGAAGAAGCAAATGAGTAACAAGAATAAGAACCCAAACCGAAATCCCGACAAGCAAGCAAAACGTAGCGTGTCATGCTATCTTCTGCAGGAGTTGAAAAGTCTACACCAGATGGTGCCTTTCGTATGAGCTTTCCATTAGCTTGTCTGGTCAGCAACTCCCCCTGGAAAGACCCCTGCTCTGCTGTAGAAAGGAAGATCATTCAACCGATCCAAGAAACGATAAAATCAGAATGCCCTCTGGTTCAGACTCGGGCATTTGCAGAATGTGTATTACAATTTAAAGAGAATTTTGCGTGTTTGATCCTATTTCGAAATAAAATCAGACTAAAACTTATGAGAACAAAATAATATTTTTTCTAGAAAAGGAAATAGATCTATTACTCCTCTTATATTTTATATGATATATTATACCTTTTCAGTTGTAAAAATGACCTCCCGAAAATGAGATGTCTGGATCCAACGTCAGATTCATCGTGCTCGGAAGAGATCAATCAATGTCTATATCTGACTGGTAACTCCATGGATATCCAACATAGGCTCACCGCACTGGATCAGAGATTCGAATGTTCAACGAACCAAAGAAGGAAAAAAAAGTCAACAGAGGCGTCAGGAGTAGCAGGGAAGAGAAGCCTACGGCAGTAATTCCAATTATTCAAAACCCTTTCAACGTTTCCTTTCCTTGCCTATCCTTCCCGACGCTCGAAACACTCTGAGAGCGAATTTCCTCGAGAGAACTGCAGCTTCGATTTCCGCGTCGACGCGATTCCGATGAGCGTCCTCGTCCGGGACAGGGACGCCCGTCCCTTGCTGACCCACCTGCCGCTACTGTTGCTACTGCTGTTCTTGTCGCTTGCTGCCCGGCTCGGAACTGCGATCGGATCCAAATCGCCTGGCGCAGGCGGGGAGGCTTACGTCACGCTTCTGTACGGGGATGAGTTCTTGCTGGGTGTTAGGGTTCTGGGGAAATCGATACGCGACACTGGGACCACCAAGGACATGGTGGTCTTGGTATCAGATGGCGTCTCCAACTACGCTAGCAATCTCCTCCGGGTGCGCCCTTTCGTCCCATTAGGCAGACTGCGAATCTGAATCATTAATATGGTTTAATTAGCTGCTTGCTCGATCAAATTTCTATTTTTGGTGACTTGCGCCACCTTATCATCACCTTTAGCGTCGATGCTCTCCAACCGGGGGAAAATGATTAAAATTTTGATCATTTATTAAGTCATAACTTCATTTCAACTTGACAACCTGATTGATTTCTGCGCCTCCTACCGCAAAATTAAGGTGATGAGCCTGTTGGTCTGTTGGGCATTAGATTTCTTGTATAACTTCCGTGCACTAGTTTCATTCCAATCTGATGGTCCGTTGAAATGCTGTCCAGGCTGATGGCTGGATAGTGGAGAAGATCAGTTTGCTGGAAAATCCAAATCAAGTACGACCGAAGAGATTTTGGGGTGTCTACACCAAACTAAAGATCTTTAATATGACTAACTATACGAAAGGTAATGCCTGCCCTTTTTTATAGTACATATATTCTCCACAGTCAAAACTGAATGGTGTGGATGTAAAGTTAAGCTGAAGTTTGTTGATTGTCATGGTGTTAAACTGAGTAGATTCGCCAAGGACTGTTTATTGGTGCCAGAATCCTTCATCCGTGAAACATTTACTGAAATGGTGGACTTGAATCTGGAATTTTTTTTTATGGTATGGTTACCCTCCCTGGTGAAGACTTGTGATTGTCATTGCTGAATTGATGTATTCTATTTCCGTTACCACCCAGTAACAAAATATATTTGTGCCTCTAATGTTATGGGAAGAAGGCATATGTTCAGATGATAGTTTGCCTTGGTGAATCTGAGTCCATTAATTGGAAGGCTTTGGTGCGGGATGATGCAGTGTTCTTCATTCTACTGATACCCTGTGCGTTTGAGTATATTGGCTGATATTACTGTAACACTTTTTTATGCAGTTGTATATTTAGATGCGGATACTATTGTGGTTCAGAGTATCGAGGATCTATTTAAATGCCAAAAGTTCTGTGCTAACTTGAAACATTCAGAGCGGCTGAACTCTGGAGTCATGGTGGTGGAACCATCTGAGGCTGTGTTTAAAGATATGATGAGCAAAGTGAATACTTTGTATTCTTATACTGGAGGTACTACAACCCTCTAATAAATGTGGATAATAATAATTATAATAATCATGCATCTGATCCAATTATAATTTATGAATATTTGTTTCCTGCATTTAATGAAGTCACTAATTGTTGCAAAGTTAGGCACTTCTGTTGGAAAACATGTACTAGCGTATATTTATTAAACTTGACCTGTGTCTTGATGGAGAAGTGTTCAGATGTCTATTGTTTGTTAGACTTGTCAGAACATGGTAGCAGGTGTATGCTGTGTACTTCGTTTCCTTTATGGTGTAACAAATGTTTCCTCTTCTATGACACCTCTCAATCAAATAGGAGATCAGGGTTTTCTGAATTCATACTACCCCGAGTTTCCCAACGCGCATGTTTTTGAGCCAAATTTACCACCGGAGGTGCTGAAATCCAGACCAGTTCCAAAGATGGAACGGCTTTCAACTCTGTATAATGCTGATGTTGGTCTATACATGCTTGCCAATAAGGTATTAAGATTTAAATATGATGGCATAAGGTAATTTGTTTTGGACGTTGTCTTGTATGGTGACAACTGAGGACTTGCATCAATGTTCTCTTCGTTTTGTCGAGGGACATGAATCTTTTTGTGCTATGTAATCAAGAATCATAACTTCTTGTGCAGTGGATGGTAGATGAGAAGGAGCTCCGTGTTATTCACTACACACTTGGGCCGATGAAACCATGGGATTGGTGGACATCTTGGCTTTTGAAACCTGTTGATGTTTGGCAGGTATACTTGTTTAATTGGCATTCAATTCTTTATAACTGCTTCATGGAGTTTAAACCTACATTGATTTTTCTTTTCTAATATCTTATATTATATGGACCTGGCAAGGCATTTGTTAATAATGAACATTATCGGCATCATCGATAATTTTATTGTAATTTAACAATCTGAATAGATTAGGCTGGTGGTGGGCATTGACATAGCAAATTCTCCCTCTTTTTTGCTTGTATATCAATTAAATAAACAACTCCCCATTTTAACCAACTGATAGATGTCTTTCCTTTATCTTTGTGATAACTGGTTTCTTGTACTCTCTTGATACGTGATGTTGCTCATTTGTTGGAATGTATCATGTCATTAATTGAGTGCACTGCAAATAGGGTTTAAATGCCCCTTCAAGGGCAGAAGCTCATGTTGATGATTTTTAATTGAATACTTTATTGATATGGTTTCCTGATGCGGCAGAATGTAAGGGTAAAACTTGAAGAATATCTTCCTGGTACTGGAGGGGGGAGAAATCCTAAGGACGAGCTTTTAGTGAAGTTCCTTTTCCTGCTACCTCTTTGTGTGCTTTTGCTCTGTTACTATCGGTCTTTGCTTCAGGTAGGATAGGAAATTAGAGATATCTTCCCTCATTTTCTCCTTCTTCTCTTGCCCCATTATGAATCAATATAGGCTTTTATTTCAAAAAATTTCTTTTCTTGTGGGCAAGGATATTAATTTCAAAATGTTTCTTTCTTTTGCAGGCAAGGGAGTTCTTTGGCTCCATTTGTAGGAGTTCATTGTGTGATCAGATCAGACGTCTATTTTACAAAATCAGATATGCGTATAGTAGTGTCTCCACTCATTCTGCCATAAATGCCAACCAACAGGTCGGTTTCCCATTTGCACATTTTTCCTTCATTGGATTTGTAGATTGTTTCTTCCTTAGAGTATCAAATTAACAAATCTGGGTGGTTTGTCATGAAATTGTCAGTATTCATATCATATTTTTCTCTATAACTTTGGTTTTTTTATTATGCCAAACAGTTCTCCACTGGTTCACTGTCGAAGGTCCCTGCATATTTGGGTGGAATTTCTATCATGACGTGCTTCTCTGCTGCTTTAATAGCTGTTTTGGTCTCTCTTGCCATTGTGCCTCGGCAAGTAATGCCATGGACTGGTTTGCTCTTGATGTATGAGTGGACATTTGCTATCTTCTCTGTGCTCTTTGGAGGTTACCTTCATATAATCTATAAATGGGGAAAGGCATCAGCAGTTCGAATGGGGGCCTTCTCTTCTCATCCTGATGCCGTCGATTATAATTCTGGGAAAGGTTCATCTGCTGCGTAGATATAATATGTTGGTTGTTGTTATCGTGATGCAATAATAGTACTTTCTCATGTTGAAACAACTAAGCTGGGTCCTATTTTCTTCTAGGTCATCAGAGACAAGCTTTGCACTGTGATGCAGCTACGTGGTTCTATGGGTTAGGAACGGCCTTTCTGTGTATTGCTGCCCCTGCTTTACCATGTCTTTTCGGAATCACTGCCCTCTTCTTAAGGTAATATCATATTCCTGAAGAGAAATTGTCTTAGTTGAGGTGTCGGCATTGACAAAATTTCACACGCTCTATGGCCTATACAATAAAGGAAAAAGTAAAATTAGAGTCCTTATCCAGCTAGGTTTGTGTCTGAGTTGCGGGAGCCACATTGGCAAAATCTCACACACTTTCTTTTTACAGATTGGGGTTGATTGTTGCGGGAGCCATCGTATTGTCCGCTTTCATGACATATGCTTCAGAGCACCTTGCAATTCGATATTTCCTGAGAGGCTTCGAGGACCGAGACATGGCAGGGGGACAAAGCTTTTGTTTCTTGTGTTGATAGGGGGCTCCGTAACTTAAATGAGTGAGCTCGTGGCCATCATGGTCATCCTCTTAAATTGTTCTTGTTTCCCATTGACTGGCTGTAACGTAACCTTATAGCATAGAATGTGCATGATTCATGTGTACGATAGAATGTATCGAGGAAACACATTCTGCTCAATCAGGACCACCCTCGTCTTGAGAGGGTCTGCTGTAGTATTCTTTCCTGAATCGGTTGGTGTGGAACTCTTCAATTTTGCTCCAAGAACTTTGTTACTTCCTTCTACAAATGAAGAGAGATTTATCCTCCAGTTGGATTATGATGTGCATTTAACCTTGGGTCAAGAAATGAAATTGTTCTTTTTTAGTGTGATTTGAAATTTGAATCCCTCTAAGCAAATATCTTATTGTAACTACAGATTAAGAGAACGCTAAACCGTAAGCATGAGAGAGCTTCATGATTTGCCCAAGTAATTTCCCATTCTGCCTCCAACCGCCACACCCACCACACCCAATCTAATGATCAATCCAGAGGAAAAGCAAACACCATGTAAAAACAAAGTATACTTTCATGTAGATGATATTCATAATTATGCTAGTATTAGGACATTAAATGCCTATCCATAGCATTGAAAATTGTGTTTCCAGCAATTCAATTATCAACCCTAAGATTTCTTCTATTCAAAACTCGATTTGGCACAAGCCTATCCACCGGAGTTAACCCCTGTGCCGCTTCAGAATCAGCACTTATATCCTGGTATCAACTCACTAATTAAAAATCGAAAGGGACGCCAATGCCACGATCCGCTTGCGCTAACCCATCATCGCTGAGTCACAGACCAATAGAAAATTGTTAATCCACCCACTTGAAAAATGAATATCAATTTGTTTTCTCTCGAGAGGTACGTCGACGGGCGTCATTATCCGCCTAGAATTGAATGGAACGACACGTGCACCCAACAGCTTAATCATGGCGGTCACCAGCAACAAACAGATTCGAGAAATTTTGATAATAAGAGTACGACGTCGGTTTATATTATTGTATAATTACACTCGGTGACATTCCATCAACTAGATTGAAATATGGAGCAATAAATAATTATTTAATTTTATTATCGTTTCCTCGTCTTGAAGCATGGAGAAGGGCCATTGAACAACTTGTAATTTAATTTGGATTCAGTAGATATTCTCGAGAGATCGATCTTATGCAGTCCCGTGTCGTCGTCGTCAAGTGGTAATTTCATTGGTCCTCCCTTAGTGCCGGGTGTTTGAATTCATGCATTGGATTACGAGAGATTATGGTGAAATTTTCAATTATAGTCGAAAATATTGGATTGGTTAGAAAAATAGAAATCTGGTTTCAGAACATTACTAACCATACTGATTTGCTGCAAAAAAATAAAAATGTGCTCCGATTAATTACCAATTCACCATTTTTGACACGAATGATATTCAAAAGTTCACTCTCGAGTCCAATCATCATCTCATGTTAAAACTCTCAAGTTCATCAATTTTTTTGAATTCACATAACCCGGGCTTATAATTATCGTTACCAAAGAAAATTACATTAAAATAAATTTAAAAAAAAGACGAATAACAAAGGTGGAGATGGAATCGGCAAAATGGAGTTTCTGCCGATTCCACGCAAATATGGGGTTTACAAGCTCTTGTCTTGTTGCCAAGCAAAGGAACAAAACTATATATGGTGTACAGATGGTTGAAGAAGAAGAAGGAGATATGATCACAATGCCCTAATGGGGACTCCTCACTGTATAAATATCACATGGTGCTTTTGGGTTCTTATAATCAACCCTTTCTTCTTCCCCTTTTAGGGTTTATTTTTCCTCCTCATCTTGCTCTAGTTGTTCCTGGCAGCAGTAACGAAGGAAAAGAGGATCTGACAGCATGGGAGATGAGCTATCTGTCTGGGGGATGGAATAAGCCATGGAACTGAAACGGAAAAGCCAAGCATCAGACTTGCCTATTTGGAAGGAGAGAGCTGAGAGCCGTGTGAATAATTCCTTCAGCATTCGACTTGTGACTGTGAGCAGCTCTGGCCTGACAACTTTAGGGACCATGGCTCAAAAGGGGTTCCTCCTCCATTTACAAACAAGAGAGAAGCCCTCAAGCTCGATGAGAGTTTGCCTTTTCCTCGGCCATGGTGGTGATGTTTTCCTCTGTAGTTCTTCATCCTTCTCCTGTTCATCAAAAACAGTACGTGTGTTTGTTGAGAGAGAGAGAGAGAGAGAGAGAGAGAGAGAGCGAGAGACGAGATGAGAGTCATGGAGTTGTTTGGTGTCGTAAATATAATATGTGGGATTAAGATAAGCCTAATCTATGTACTATCATAAAAAAGCAGAAAGCAATCTTTCGGCTAAAGTTGGGTATCTCGTGGGACATAAAACTGATTTACTTAATAATGTCTTACTTCCCATCTGATTAATAATTATTCATACTGATAAGTTTCTTTGTATTGGCCTATCAATTGGGTTGTTAGTCTTCGATCGAGCTGGAGACGCTTGACCTTCAGTCCCAGTTGGTTTCTCGAAAACACCTGTAAAGAAGTCGAATGTTGGGTCTGTGGCTCGGATCTGCCCTCCCTGGAATCAAACAAAGAATAGAGGTAGAGGAAGTAACTGGGAGTAACGAAGTGTAAGAGAGATTATAGGCAGTTGAGTGAATCTAGTACATACTTGACCCCCTCCTGCCAGAGTGAGACATGGACGCATCTGATTTGTGCCATCCCACTCGAGATATTGGTGTATATCCGCATGATGTGATGATCTTTAGGGAGTCGGCCATATGCCCAACTTGGGCGAGTTAGTCAGGCTGGTCATAGAATTGATGACTAGTCTGTCGAGATCAGGAGTCGAGTTGGGAGCACCACCACCCCCTCCCATTGTGTCCATATATCACATACCACCTGACATATATCTTATATTATAATCTAACACTTTCTCAGATCCAACCAAAACCGAGACGTGATCTGACAATTACGAATTACACAAACAGGGCTAGTGTCGGCCAACAGTTTCCGTTTCTTGCACCGCCGGCCAATAATAATAAGAAAAAGATTGGTATTTGCCAGTAGAATAGCATCAAAAAAAAGGAAGAAGACGAAATACAGAGGAGTATCGGATCATTCGGTTCATAGGAATCCATTCCTTCTGGTCTCCTAAGACTTGTCTGGGGATGGATGACACTTGAAGTGCGAGCGGGTCGTCGACTCGAACACAACAAGATGGCGGCAAAACCAAAGGGGAACAGGATTCCTTTTTACGGGTACATCTAACATCATTCCATACATCACACCCATGACCACCAAATAAGATTAATTTAGAGGGAGGAATGGGTTTCATAGTAATTGTATCGCACTCGATTTAATAATTAATATATTATAAAATTAATTATTACTGTAAAATTTTTCACATATCTTTATTTTCACTTTTTAAAAAATTATTTAGTCAGTATGTAAGATGAGATATGTGCGCCTAAAAAACAGCAATAAATAACATCATTCCCGTGCAACTAGGCCACGGCCACGGGACCACCACACCCACTATGTCAAATGGCTTCCACCACCATAGCTGTCGGTTTTCTATGAGAAAACCTAGACAACCCGAAAAGATCTCGACATTTTCTTGGAACGCCGATGACCTTCCATGCGTTGCTGATGGACTCGGGATTGTTTTAAAATTTTAGATCGATTGATCATGTGAATCGGGCTCCTGTGATTCAAGTTGATTTGTCGAGGAAATTGGAATTCTATACATCCGGATTAGATTAGATTAGATTAAGTAATCTCTCGTGCACTGAGGCAATCAAATATTGGTTCGTGAAGGATTCTGGGTTCTCCAATTGATCGTTGACTCTAAAAATTCTGTACTATATCATAGAAATTGTGTTATGGAATATAAATTATTTTCATAAAAGCCCATATGAAAATAGATTATAATCGATCGGCCCAAACTCTCCTGGGATCGGGTCAAATCGGCCCAAACGGATCGTGTCAGGTCGGTTCGTCACAGATCGGGTCAAGTTGGGTTTTCCCCGAATCCGATCATCTAATCAAATTCACGAAACGAGTAAAAAATTTCTCGGCCGTAAAAGGCTAATAAAGCGCCACCGTAAAGGGGGAGGTAAACAATTCCTTGTCCTCACAAGTCACACCTCCACCAAACCTCCGCGACGCCAGCTTCTCTCTTTTTGACCGCCGCCGCTGCCGGCGGGATCACGACGGCCAGCTCCAACCTTCAAGCCTCTACGTTTTTGATGCTTTCACTCTTATTCTCCTCGGCACCAGTGAAACGCCCCCTCCCAATACTCAACCTCCTCTCCCTCTACCAACTCGGCCCTTCCGGCTCCCTCCGATCCAGCCGATTCAGCTCAGACGCAGTCGTCTCTCTTCCTTCCGGGCGATCTCTGCTGCGATCATCGATGGCGGTCCCCAGGGTAGGTTCTCTGTCGAGCCTGGCAACGCTCGACAGCGAAATCGGCCTTTCTAGGAAGCTATGGATCAGGTGTCGCAGGGAGTCTCTCTTCGCTATGTATACTCCGTTCACGGTCTGCTTGGTTTCTGGGAATCTGAAGGTCGATAGCTTCAGGCATTATATTGCTCAGGATGTCTTCTTCCTCAAGGCCTTCGCTCAAGCGTAAGTGTTCATGTCTTTTCATTTGCTCCATAGTCGATTGATCTACGTGCTCTAAGATAATGCAAAATCATCTGATTTTACTGAACTGCTGGACTGGATGACTGGATAACTTCACCTCTCAGTAATCGGTAAATCCATGTTACTTTCTGGTTCTCTTAGTCAAGGATCTCCTATGAATAATATTTGTTGTCCCTTATTGTTACTTAGAATCTTATGTAAATTTCCGATGGTGTTTCTTGAGTCGAATAAAGATTATCATCGATTTCCTTCTGTTGTATTAGGATCAGGAGGGTGCTTCTGTGGCAAATTGTAGGCATAATGAATAATTTGCCTTTTGTTTATTAGGTATGAGTCAGCAGAAGAATATGCAGATGATGATGACGCAAAATTGTCCATAGCTGAGCTGAGAAAGAATGTTCTAAAGGAGCTTAAAATGCATGATTCATTTGTACAGGTAAGTTAAAAACAATTTGATGCATTATCAGGATGTATTCTTGAGATTTCAAGGGCGATCGGATATTAAGGTTTCATTCTCTAAGTTGCATTTGCATGAGAAATTTCCTTCCATGTGATGATCAGTTTTCCCCCATGTTCTATGTTTATGAACATGCAGGAGTGGGGTTCAGACAGTACCACAGAGATCACTCTCAATCCTGCAACTGTAAGATATACTGATTTTTTGCTGGCAACAGCCTCTGGGAAGGTTGAAGGACAGAAAGCTCCAGGAAAACTTGCGACTCCATTCGAGAAAACTAAAGTGGCAGCTTACACACTTGGTGCCATGACACCTTGCATGAGGTTGTACGCCTTTCTTGGTAAGGAATTTCAGGCATTTGTACGTCCTAATGAGGAGAGTCACCCTTACGAGAAATGGATCAAGGCCTATTCATCTGAGAGTTTCCAGGTGCGCCATTGCTCTTGAGCCGTGAATCCTTCCTTTTTCAGCCTGATTATTTGTGAGGGCATTTGTTGCTTTGGAGCTGGTGGAAGATATATTATTGGAAAGGCCTTTACTCCAGGAGCTCAATTCATTTATTCTTTGAATTTAGGCATCGGCTCTGCAAACTGAAGACTTGCTGGATAAATTAAGTGTATCCTTGACTGGAGAAGAGCTTGACATCATTGAAAAGCTCTACCATCAAGCCATGAGACTTGAAATAGAGTTTTTCAATGCTCAACCACTTGCCCAGCCAATCACTGCCCCCTTGATTAAAGATCCTAACTTAATGGAAGATCGACTGATGTTGTTCTCTGACTTTGATCTGACTTGCACTGTTCTTGATTCGTCTGCCATTTTGGCAGAGATAGCCATTGTGACTGCTCCAAAGTCTGATCAGCCTCAATCGGAGACCAATATTGCTAGGATGTCCTCAGCTGATCTTAGGAAGACGTGGGAAGTTCTCTCCAATCAGTACATGGAGGAACATGAACAATACATGGAAAACATTATGGCTTCCGAAAAAGGTAACCAACGCAATACTTTTTCTTGGTATGCTTCATGTGTTCTATGTCACTTGTTTTCTTCAGAGTTCAGCTGTAGATGATAAATTTTGGGACAGTTGTAGCTTATCCTCTTGGTGATTTTGATTTCTTTATGGCTTGCAGCTGAACAATTTAGATACGAAGTTCTTGAGAAAGCACTTGAACAGCTTGCAGAGTTTGAGAAAAGAGCGAATGATCGAGTAATCGAATCTGAGGTTCTTAAAGGTCTAAACATTGAAGATATAAAACGGGCCGGTGAACGTCTAATTCTCCGAGATGGCTGTACTGCTTTCTTCCGGAAACTCATCAAGAGTGATAATGTAGATCTCAAAGTCCACATACTTTCATACTGTTGGTGTGGGCAGCTGATTAGATCAGCATTCTCCTCAGGTACATCTTGGTCATAGAAACTTCTTATTCCAATTCACTCCCTGTGACATCCTGTTAGATATTCTGTCCATTTCTGCAGGGCAACTTCCTCTTCTTGCTAAATTACGTAATGATAGGAAACAACCTAAGATCATTTTTCACAGTTTAAAACTAATAGAAGATGAGTGAAAGCTTGGGTTTCATAACATAATTGCAGTGGAATTGAATACACAGATGCACATGGGCCTGGCAGTTATAGGTCATAATCTGGTTAGTTATGTTATACTTGCACGGTGGAGATGAGTAATAGCAGAGAAGGATGCATGGGACATATCAGAATCCCAAACATATTTTTGTTTTAGATTTTTTGCTGTCCTTTTTCTATGAAGACATACTTGATTGAAATGGTTGGACCATGTGATTTGATGTAATGATGTACATGTGTTCTACTCGCTGCAATACACATCCATCATACTTGCATTAAGGCATATAACATTTACCATTTCATTTACCTTATCTATGGCTCCGTGTTGCATGCTATTTAGTACCTATTTTTATACATGTCCATATTAATGTACTACTATTTGTGGAGCAGCTGGCTTGGATATGCTGAGCGTACACGCAAATGAGTTGGTTTTCAGTGACTCAATTTCAACCGGTGAAATTTTGAAAACAATGGAATCTCCAATAAACAAGGTCCAAGCGTTCCGCAATATTTTAAGGGACTGTGAGGACAAGAGGAATGTGAGAGTTTATGTTGGCGACTCGGTTGGTGACTTACTATGCCTGCTCGAGGCAGACATAGGGATTGTGATTGGCGACAGTTCCAGCCTGCGTAGAATTGGGTCCCACTTTGGTGTCTCTTTCATTCCACTCTTCTCGGGATTGGTGATGAAGCAGAAAGAATGCTGTGAAGGGAGCCCTTCCAAGTGGAATTCACGAAGGGGTGTCCTCTACACCGTGTCAAGTTGGGCGGAAATACATGCCTTCATTTTGGGGTGGTAGATGGATCGTTTTTGCCCTCCGTCACTCTGTTTCTCTTGATTGCTTGTTTAGCTCAAAAATGGTATAATAGCTGTGTTCTATGTATGAGAACAGGAAGATACAAGATGGTGGCATTGTTTTTATCAGGGGCCACGTATCTGCAGCTATTTCCCCTCTCTCTTTTTTACTTCCACTGGGGCCCCTCTGGAGATGCAAGTTCCCAAAGAAGTAAGTAAATGAGAGCATTCATATAGGAACATTCATTCTTGTCAGAAGTGACAAGTCTGCAACATTGTATGTGGCTCTGGCTCTGGCTCTGGCTCGGAATGTTCCAAGATTTTTGCAGCTGTAATGATAAATCCGCTTATCCCCTCGTGCCTTGCGTCTGCCTTAATTATATTCTTTGTAATGTCATGTCTCTGGATAGTAATTTTAATATAGGCACTCGTCTCACCTTATCTGAGCTTTTGAACCTGAGATTCGGTGTGGCTTGCTCGACGGACATGGCTGAGAAGCAAACATGGGGAAGGTACCGGATGATTCAGTCATGGGGTTCGCATCTTGCCGGAGTCGTTCTCGATTGGGATAGGCTCAGAGCGGAGTTGGTAAAATCGGAAACAAGTGTCATACCGTCAATGTCTCTTTGATGTCCCCAAGTATGTTTTATCATGCATGAAACTCGTTTAAGGTGGAAGCTCGGAACTCGCCGGTCTGCAATTGCAGAACCAAATACCCAAAATATATGTCGACAGTACTCACGGTCCCTGCTTCAAGAACTAGTTGTAGATCGAAAGTGCTCGATTCGTCGTTGATTACCACTGCTTTTATGCAGAAAAGTTATGTTCTTTCCTCAGACTACTTCGCCCCGGTCACCTCGCAAACCCCATTTGGGTGCGAGTCCGATTTTTGATGCATCGATTGCTAAGATCCTTCCTCAACCTCATTTAACCTGCAATAGATGGATGTTTTCTTATAAGAGGAGCAATTCAGACGCTACAGCTCATAGAATAGTGGATACAGCGAAGCTAAAGTTACTGTCATGGCCTAAATTCAGGCATTAGCTTTTTGCGGGTCCAGGCTTGCAGGGATGTCGGGCTTTTGCTCTGAGAGGTTTTATTGTCCCAACATATTTTACAAAGTGAATAAATTTTACACACCTTTACCCACACAAAAAAAAAAAAACTGTAATATCCGGTGCTTATGGCTTTTGGAATGGTTTCACTTTCATTACTAGCGGCCGGCAGGATTCCTGCTCGTCTGGTCTTGCCACTGCTCATGCGGGATGAGCACCAGTTTCTTTATCAATTCATCCGAAGCTAAGCCAACCCGTGCGTGCCTCGATCTATTAGAAAATGTCAAGGGAAGAGCAACGCTATTCAAATCTTACTTGCCTCGGTCTATCAGGAGAAGTCGGGGGGGTGAACAAGAAACTCTTCCTTGTTCTTCCCTGCAGATTGATTGTTATCCCGGTGGACTGCTTCAAAGGCTCTCACTCACAGCAAATATAATATGTGCGTCCCCGTGACAGCAGGCGTCGGGAGCTTTATTAATGCTGTTTCGTGTCGTGTGACATCAGATGTTCGGGATTGACTCTTGGCGTTCCGGGTTAGTTCATCCTTACCAGTTTGCTGTTTATTGGAATCTCCATCGATTCTCTTATATTCTTTAATCTTCTGACAACTTCGTTTATTGAATATTCAATCGGATTCCCTTCACAAACAAGAAAAGTATCTTTCAAAGTGGGGTGTCATGATCTAATACCGGGAGCATGTTCACCATCAGTTTCCTACCCACCCAGAAGGGGGGGAAAAAAAAACAAATTCGGTCATGGAAAGCGGGTCTCGGGTTCCAGCTCTTGATCCGAATGTCAATACCCGGGTTCACTCGAGTCGATAATTTATCGAAAAGATATTCGGAAGAAGGGCGGAATTTGGCATTCTCATGTTCACACGTCCCCGCGTTTGCCCCCACAAACACATCTGCAGACCGAAGCATCGCACAGATTTGACGACCATCAGCTGAGATTATGCATGCGTAAAAACATTGGAAAACAGCCGAGTCCAGCAGCTACAGAACAAGCATAAGCTAATCTCGACGAAGAGAGCATCCTGACCACAGAACACGGCGTAACATGTCCCAGCAGTTGAATCCCTTAGATCAGGGCAACGCTCCGGCCTAACTCCGTGAGAACCCCGAAAACTCAACAGATCCCGGCGCCCGCTTGTGGGAAGTCGCTGACCAGAAGCACAGCCAACTGCTCTGCGAAGGCATCATAAATGTCCCAACTATCGTTAGTTGTCATTGCAGCAGATCTTAATTCGATTTGTTTAAGCATAGAGAACTTAATGGCACATGCTGCCATATCATAGTAGAGAAGATGCAACAACTTTTCTTCCTTCTTTTTCTTTTCTTTTTCCCCCTTTTATTTCTATTTTTTGCAATTATGGAACAACTCAGATGCGTTAACCTGTCCTAACAAGCAAGTCACGATCGTAATTCATCTCATTCGGCACACTCGAATGCCACAAATATGTGTAAAAAATATATATACATATACATATGAACCGAGTGATACTGGAGATTCGGTGTATGTGTGGCCCCCACATGTATTTTTTAAATAATTTTTTCTTTTTTTTTTGCCCGTTTATTTTCCTTCTATAATAACTTGTTTATTCTGTAGTCAACTGAGAGCATATGGCGGGAAAGCAAACCGCAGACTGCATCTGGGTTTTGACGACTTCAAACGCCACGTCAGGGCGGCACGGCGGCGGATCACATAAACGGCGACGCTTCACTCCCCAAACACGGACCCGTGCCAGGGTCAACGCTTTCCCCGGCGCAGCATTATTTTCCGGAGGAAATTTAATTTGTACAGCGAAGTTTGGCTAAATAAACCACCTTCGCTTACCTAATTAATGACTTAAAATAAAATAATCTAGATTAATAAAAAGAAATTCAACCACTCGCACGAAATTAAAATTCCCGCTCCTCTTAAATCATCCGGCCATGATGACTCAAGCTCGTATACCTTAAACAATGTCGAGAAGTCGATCTTGACGTCACCATCGGCGTCGCCCCCCACCCAATCGAATGTCGAGGGAGCTAACGCCGTAGCGGAGTATATTCATGAATCTAAAGAGGATCCTTGCATCCCGTCGCCGTCGTCACGGTATCGCACGCCTCGGGAATTTTTCTAATCGGGGCCCTGGAAGATTAAGGGAAAACAAATTTGTGCGTGCCACCAGACCTCCACGTAAGATTCAGCACCTGTTGAGGTCACCGAGCTTGAATTGTTGCATAAATCTTGTAAGTTTGTGACGTGAATTTTGAAATATTTAATTCCGTAAAGGAAAGTTATGAATCTTTTTTTTTTTGTGGATGGAAAATTATTGAATATTCAATAACATCAAGTCATTGCATAATAATATTCAAGTGGGAAATATCTATATATGCATGTACGTATAGTTGGAAGGATCTTTGGATGCAAACTCAATTTTTATGTAGAAGAAAAAAATACCAAAATTTCAACCTTGCTCGAATCAATTCAATACTCTTTTTCCTCATTAAATAAGATTTCGACTCTAGCCTTACTATCGGGAGAGTCTTGTCTATGATGAATCAGTTAATCTCGAACGGGAATCGGTCGAAATCAATTGCAACATCTTGAATGTCAAAAGACATACACAGTGAAAAAATGGGGGCAGAATTTTGATCAGACAAGGCATCTAAAATACCCAAATTGAAAATATGCTTAAACTTCAGTAGGATCAGAAGACTTTTAGGGTTTCATATATATATATATATATTTATATATATGTATGTATGGACATGAATGAATGGCAAGGGTTTTTCACAGTCGTCACAGCTTCATTTTCCGGAGCAGATTATGTAAGAGCTCGACACTCGCCGGAAACACAGCAAATCATGGGATCTGAACTGAATCCGATCGGTATAAATTATTGTAAATTCTATCGTAATTATTCTTTCCAATTATTATTCTACTCGCCGTAGTTGCAAGTCTCTTTCATTAATGAAATTATATATATATATATACATGTGAGGGTTTATACACACAAAAAAGATTACCGCCTCGACCATCTGCCGAGATGTTTGATTACGGGGAAAAGTTAAGATTACGGAAAATTTGTCGAACCACGGTGATATTTTAATGTAAATATGGATTTATTCGAAGAACCGTAAATTTTATCGTAAAATTGAGCAGGTGCCGATAAAATGGTCGTGAGATGGATGTAACACGGGGATACCACGCGATTTGGATGTGAAGAGATGGTACCGAATACACCGTAAAGGTCTTAATCGGTGTGATATCATATTCGGATGAGCTATATATATATATAAGGGCAGAAGTTGTAGTAAGCAATGTAGATTGAGATGTAATCGTCGCCTTGCAACGAGCCAATCACGGTCTGGAGGCACCAATTCCTGACCTCACGGGGTCTGGGACTGCAGGGTTGCACATAAAGAACGGGTGAACCGGATCGAACAGAGTTGAACCGAAAAAATAGGTTTGGAACCAACCGGTTCTCATATAATATCATTTTTTTAAGATCAAGTGGTACAATTATTTACTAAATTCAAATGGTTAGGTTTGATGAACCGGTTTGAACCATCAAATCATACTTTTTATCATTTCATACTAAATTTTGTTCTAAATATGCTCACTCATCTTAATTTTGTATGTTTAATTGATACTTTTATGATTTTAATATTTTTCTTTTCGTTATTTTATGTTTTTCTTATTTTCTTGCGTTTTGATGTTATTTTTCTTTGATTTTGGTTCAGTTTATATTTAATTTTTAATTATTTTTTAAAAAATAGTTCAAACCGGTTAGCCCAACTATTAAATCGGTTCGAAACAATTCGATTCAATAGTTATATAATGGTTATGGTTTGAGAATATAATGCCCGAATTGAATTGAATTAAATTACTTTAATGGTTTGATAAGGTTCGGTCGTGTTCGGTTTGACGAACCAAACTGAGCCATCAGCAACCCTATGGGACTGAGGACTGCTTAGCTTTTGGATGCATTTGCCACCGTTGGAGAATTCTCTTATCTTGAAGATAATGCAAAGGTGGAGCAGATGAAAGCTAATATGTGGACAGCATAGAGAGGGGAGGGCAGCAGCTTCCTAACTCGAGAAAATGACGAAATCGGCCATCCCATCGTTTTTTCTTTTTTTCTTTTTTAATTTCAGGAGACAACCTGAAAAAATATATTTATTTCGATTTTTTTTTCTATTTCTGTGGCTCAGAGTCAGAAGATCACGTCATTGGCATCACGGGCACCCTTCAATTTAATAATAGTGACAGATTAACCCCAGAAAAACAATTTAATTAAATAAATAAACAGAACATAATATTTTCTATATTTTTCTAAGAATAAAAATTTTAAAAAAACTTTATATAGAAAAAGTCTACTCTCAATTTTGTCCGACTGGAGCTCTCCTTTTTATATTATTTATTTATTTATTTATTTATTCCCTATATAAACACCTCTACCTTAACAGAGCGCTTCCTTTCATAATATGCACAGCTCAGTAGTAAACACATTACCCTAAATCTAATACCAATCGAAGCATGGCTAACTTCTCCTGCTCAGCCGACGAACTGAATCTTCTCGGCAGCTCGGCTGCCAACAATGCCACCATCACCTTCCTTTGCAGCCGCCTGACCTCGATCAGCCAGCAGTTCAACGCCACCGGCCATGCAGTCGACAACACCTACCTCCTCTTCTCGGCCTACCTCGTGTTTGCCATGCAGCTCGGGTTCGCCATGCTGTGTGCAGGCTCGGTCCGGGCCAAGAACACGATGAACATCATGCTCACCAATGTCCTCGACGCGGCCACAGGCGGCATCTCTTACTACCTCTTCGGCCTCGCCTTCGCCTTCGGGGAGCCCTCCAACGGCTTCATCGGCCGCCACTTCTTCGGCCTGAAAGATTACCCTTCCCCCACGAATGACTACAGCTTCTTCCTTTATCAGTGGGCCTTTGCTATAGCGGCCGCCGGCATTACGAGCGGCTCCATAGCAGAGAGGACCCAGTTTACGGCTTACCTTGTCTACTCCTCCTTTTTGACTGGGTTCGTCTATCCGGTGACCTCCCACTGGTTCTGGTCTAGTAACGGGTGGGCCAGCCCTTTAAAGACGGACAACCGTTTGTTCGGAACTGGCGCAATCGACTTTGCGGGTTCTGGTGTTGTGCACATGGTCGGCGGCATAGCAGGCTTATGGGGTGCCCTCATAGAAGGACCTCGTATCGGCCGGTTCGACCACGAGGGCCGGTCGGTGGCCCTACGAGGCCACAGTGCGTCCCTCGTCGTGCTGGGCACATTCTTGCTGTGGTTCGGTTGGTACGGTTTCAACCCTGGTTCATTCTTTGTCATACTTAAAACCTACGGCAACACACAGGACTTCTACGGCCAGTGGAGCGCAGTTGGGCGAACGGCAGTCACCACCACGCTGGCAGGGTCGACTGCCGCCCTGACCACTTTGTTTGGCAAGCGCCTGATCTCAGGCCACTGGAACGTCATCGACGTCTGCAATGGCCTTCTAGGGGGCTTCGCGGCCATAACCTCGGGGTGCTCCGTGGTGGAGCCGTGGGCTGCGATCATCTGCGGGTTTGTGGCTGCGTGGGTCCTCATCGGGTGCAACAAGCTCGCCGCGAAGGTGCACTTCGACGACCCGCTGGAGGCGACCCAGCTCCACGCCGGGTGCGGGGCCTGGGGACTGATATTCACTGGGCTCTTCGCGAAGGGAAGGTACGTGGACGAGGTGTACGGCGGGTCCCGGCTGGCTCACGGCCTGTTCATGAACGGCGGCGGGAAGCTGCTGGCGGCACAGATCATACAGATCCTGGCCATACTGGGGTGGGTCAGCGCGACGATGGGCCCGCTCTTTTACATACTCAACAAGCTGAAGCTCCTGAGGATCTCGCGCGACGATGAGTTGGAGGGGATGGACCTCACCAGGCACGGCGGCTTTGCGTACGCCTACCAGGACGAAGGCGGCGACCACACCGTCTACAACAGGTCTACTAGCCCTAACTACAACAAGAAGATCACCGGAATCGTGGAGCCAGCCGATCCGGGCCCGCCAAACGCTGGAAACCTCCAATTATCTAGTCGTGTCTGAATGCGGATTTTTTAACTTTCGTGTTAACTCGTCAACCTTGTGTAATGTATATCTCAGAAAGCGTCCACGTCAAACAAAAAAAAAAAAAACAAGTCGGGCTTATTCGTGTACTCTTTGAACTGAAAGTGTGTGTCGATGCTATCTGATTGTCGACGATTCCGCGCGTGTAACTTTCACTAGAGCTGTACTAGTTGGTGTTTGCTTGATGCATTAATCTCAGCTACATATTTTACCATCTGAGCTGCTCTAAATGCACGAATCCGTCGACATCTAATTGTATACGTTAGGGATTAACATCCTGTGGTAACGATCAAGACGGTCATTCGATGAATATCCACTGCCCGGGATTGTGTACTTAATACAGTTATTTACATCTCGTTACTGCAAATGGTCAATTAGATGAACGTGGATATCGGTATCCATGTATTTGGTTATCAACAGCTTCCATTAAGAAGAAGATATTTATCTTATAAAAAAAAAAAAAAGATATTTAAGAATAAAATTTGATAAAATACACTACTTTTAATTTAATAATTAAAAGATTAAATATTTAATTTTTATTATAAAATTCATCTTTTATTTCTTTATTTCTCATAGGCTAGGGAAAGAAAAGAATCTCCTTGACAAGTTGATACACAGTCCTCATTCGAGTCTCTGTGTGAAGCCGTAGGTCCAACCCTAAAGCCCATCAAAGAAAAGGTCCATGTCCATGGGTGACTGCCTGCCCCGCAGAGACATCAAATTCGGTGACTCGACTGGATGCATTAGGATCGGGTTGCAACGGTTTTGCTCTCAATATGGAAGACGTCTTGTCTCGATAAACTTCAAGGTCATCGACTTATGGTGCACAAGGAGAACTAATTTTTTGACTAATATTTAATCAACCATAGAAATATCATCATAGTGTAATATCAGTAAGTTTTAAACTCAATTTTTAACTATGAAATTCTTGTGAGTTGTGACATTCATAACAGTGAGAAGATGGCTAAATCAATTCAGGGCCTCCCAAAACAAGACTCGGATCGGAGAACATTGAATTCATTAATTACATAATAAAAGAATTGATGGGTCCGTTGGGAAACGTTAATGCTGGACTGAAACTAGAAAGACTGATAGCTAAGCTAAGCTGGGATTCAAGCCTTCGACTTTCATCTCCGGCCGAAGGAGTGAGACCGAGGGAAATGGCCTGTGGGGAGTCTAAGGGCACCCGGGGTTCTTCCCGGGGCCGCCGTAGTAGAAGTAGGTCCCCCAGTCGGAGCTGTAGGAACTCTTGATATCGTAGCAGTTGGTGTTCTCCGCCAGGGTCGAGATGTCCTGGACGGACGTGAGGCTGTTGTCGGAGTCGACCAGCTCGAGGTTCCGGAAGTAGCTGGCCTTGGCGAAGCCATCGCCTGCGAAGTGGCCGGATCCCATCTGGGTGGAGGTGTGCTCGCCGTCGGGGCGGGAGTTGACCACCTCGCCGCCCCACTCCACCATCGTCGCGTGGTCGGCGAGGTGGGTAAAGAGCTCCGCCGGCCAGTAGCCCACCAGGGTGCTGTCCCCGAAGCTCATCCACCAGTTCCCCAACTTTGGATCCTAACGAACAAAGGCACGAAATGTACTCTGAATGTCAGAATCCAACTTAGGATATCAAGGAAGACCCAAATTAAAAAAACATATTTTTAATAATCATGGGAGTAAATCTGGGAGAGACCTTCCAAATTAGAATTGTGATGTCATATTGGCTGCCGGAGAAGGCAGAGACGGGAGAAATGGCAGCTCCGATGGCGATTCTGCTGTTCGTTTGCACGAATCCGGCGCACAACAGATTATAACATCCCGTCGCCTGGTACGAATCGCTCTATTCACATACACAAACAATCGATGCAAATTCAGTCCACCATACGATCATAAATTACGGGATAGTAGTTAAGAGGGTGAGTTCTTGACAGAGTCCTGATTCGTTTAAAATCTTGAATTGAAACGGGGACTAAATAAGGCACGAATCAATCAACCCTCGTGCATGGCACAGCTCTGAAAATTGAAAGGCTACCTAATGGTGGACTTTGATCCTATCCGGGGGATCATCGTAAATTAACTCACTTTTGGTGGGCAAATTAGGACAAGGAAAACTGACTTGCGGACCCGATATGGCCCCAATATGCAACTAGCTCGCTAGGGAAATTACAAATTTGTGCTCTGGATCTTTCAATTAGTATAAGTAAAATAAATAAATAAATTATTCTCATGTGATAGCATAATATTTCTACGGTGCAAATCTCACGTAATCCGTAAGTGCGACCGACACCAGTGAAAAATCAATCTAGTGAACCAATTGAAGTAGAAAATCGATCCATATGGATCGATCTGGTCTGGTGTCCAATTTAACAATTTGTGGCTCAATCGAAGTAGAAAATTAGCCTCGGAGACAATTAAAAATAAGCACTTGCATATTATATACATACATACATACATACATATATATATGTGTGTGTATATATTTCTAAAATTGACAGAAATAATGAACCTAACATGGGGTTTGGCATTGACATAGATTAAGTGTTTTATATAATAATTTATCATATTAGTATATTTTTATTTTCTTTTTTATGTAATAGTTATTTTTTTTGAAGATTAACAATTATCTACTTTTTATTTTGATAATTATATCATATAATATAGTCCCCTTATCATCAATTATTCAAGATTATTTAATTTAATTTAATTTTATTTTATTTATCGCATGCTATTACTACTAATAGACCCACATAGTAATCATTATTATTTTTAAATTAATGAGTTCCTTCCTTCTAAGCAAAGCTTAATATTTTATATAACAAATATTGTGAATTATATATATGTATGTATGTATGGGGGGGAGAGAGAGAGAGAGAGAGAGCTGACCGTCCAGTAAGTGAATAATCGGGGCCTGCTGTCACCGTAGAGCTCCGGACTGACCTGACTAGTAAAATGATCCATGCTTTAGAAATTAGAATACAACACTTAATCACATATTATAACCCTGATTTAGATCAACGGGTGACACCATGAGTAGTAAGTAAAGCGAAGTGAGTGGAGGGAGACTAGTGCATCGGAGTGGGGGGATGCGAACCTGCCAGCCGGCTTCTATGCTGTTGAGATCGGTCCCGTCGAACGAGCCGGAGAGGACCCAGATCTGCGATAGGCTGAACTCGTTCACCTTCTCGATCATCGGACTCCACACGTTTATCGTCGCCTTCGCCCCGTACACCTCGTCGGACGACCCCGTGTACGCTATCGCGTGCTGGTAGCAATTCACCGGAATTTCCATTCATTCAACCAGATGTACAGTGCCATCTCAATTATTGATCATCATGGTTTCAGCATTCTTCAAGTAATATATATAACTCGCTCTGTAACCTAATGATTTTTTTAAAGTTAAATTTCATGCCCATTTTTTGGAAATATTGTTTTTATAAATAAGTAAAATGAAATATTAAATTTGGAAGAGTCAAGAGTCGGTGCATAAAAACCACTTGACCTACCAAAGCGCTCGGGTGGGGCCCTGGAAAGGTTGAAGGACAATCGAAGTAAAGGCTAAATTTAGATCATTCTCGGACCTATGTAATTATACTCCTACATCATAATTTGTTATAATTATTTATTATTATCACCGAACAGACTAAATTATCCCCCACTTTCTAACACATAAATATGAAAAGGGAATGCATAATGTAAAAAAAAAAAGGGAAAAAAAGAATATATATATATATATTTTATAATTGTTTAAAAAATTATTCTAATTTATATTATGCAAAATGGGCATGAAAAGGGAATTAAAATCTGGTGAGAGAGAATGTGAAATATATATATATATATATGTGTGTGTGTGTGTGTGTGATATTAATGTACCTCGTGGCCGTTGCCGCTGACAACATCGGGAGCATCGGACCGTCGGGCGAGGAAGGGTAGCCGGCGTTGCTTCTTGCCGAAGTCAAAGAGGGACTTCGATCTCAGGATATCGTGCACTGTCGTCCGCCGCACCGGGACCGTCCCCCTTGGGCACCGAGTCCCGTTCCGGTGCCAGCTCTGCCACGCAACCTCCTTGACTCGGCCGCCTCCTCCTCCTCCTCCGACGCCATTATTGCCCACCGCTGATGAATCCTCTTTCTTCATCATCGTCCTCATCTTGGGCATTTCAGGTGGCGCTTTCTGTTGAATGCCATCAACTCATTGTCATCATCATCCTCCCACTAATTTGCTAGTTTGTTGAATCATGACTGGTTATATTATATAGTAAGATCATAACAATGGTTTTCTTTTGAGGCACAATGCGTGTCCGCGTTAACCGCGTTGAAAAACCGGATCCATGATCGATGAAACCAGTGTGACTATATATAATACACGCACGCACGCTCTGTATGCTCATTTCTGGGTCTCACTTCCAAGGGCGAACTGTTTTCCTCTTTCGGTGAGCGAAAGCAAAGCACAACTTAATTTGCATGCATTTCTTTTTCCTGTTCGGGTTTCAAAATAAGTCTACGAGAAGTTCACCATAGAGAATCAAATCATAGACCGTTTTTTCCTTGGGGGTAGTGAAAGAGATCTATGCACCTGGATCTTGTGATTCTTGAGCAGTGGATGGTCCAAAGCTGGCTGCTTTCTCTTGTGGATACAGTCTAGTATGTCTCCGTCTGGGCTCTGAATAATACGGAGGCAATTGCCATGTAAGAGATTGACATTGACAGACGTAAGATGCAAGTGAATGAAGTTCTTATAATTAAACATCAGTGTATACACACAAACAAAATCACAATATACACATGTGCTGTACCTCAATGGTCAAAACTGGTGGCTTGTTGATCTTGTCCAAGTGCCCCTGGATCCTCCTCATCCTGAGGCTGCTCACTTCCCTGTAGTGTGTGTAGTTTAGGGAATGCACACTGCTGGGGAAGGAGGAGGAGAAGCAGAAGATCGTCATCATCAAGACAACGTTGAAGAGACTCAGCTGGAAATGAGGAACTTCTGGTGGTGGTGATGATGAGCTTCTCTTCCTTCCATCAACAGTCCCCATTGTCTCTCATTCAGTGCCCACACAATCAACTGGGAGGTTGATGTACAGACAGGGAGAGGAAGGAAGGAAAAAAGGGAGACAAGTGAGAAAGAGTAGCAAAGGGAAGAGAGGAGAACTACACCATTACTGGCAAAAACAAAACCTCCAGGCTCCAGCCTCCCCAGATGACCCAACAACAACAGGAGCAGAAATTTAACCAAGAAAATGACTTGCAAGAGAGCAGTCAATGCACTCCCAATGGCCCTCGTCTCTCTCTTCTTAATGGCTAATGACCGATGAGAGGCTGATGGGCAGATGCCTCCATAAACAGGCTCTCTGCTGAGATATACTCGTCACCATCATTGCCCTCTCCTTCTCCTCCTCCTCCTCCTCCTCCCTCTGCTGATTCTTCTCTCGTGTTCTATCACTGTTGTTTTTGGGGGGAATATTGCAATACACACCCAACCCTCCTCACTACCTTCTTTTTGTCTTCTTTCTCCAAAATTAAAGAAGGGGAGTGCAGAAATGAAAGAAAAGAGAGAGAGAAAGAGTGGAGGGGAAGGAGGCTTTGAAAGCACTATAAAAACATGGACCTAACTCCCACCTCATCGGCAGTCGCTTCCTTTTATTGCACTCTTCCTTTCTTTCAATGTTCACAGCTACTTACTCATTTCTCCCATTAATGTTTTCCCTTTAATTTCCACCGCTGTTACTATATAATTAAATACCCAAAACTCCCAATTTGAGAGATTCTACATTAATTAGTAAAACTCTTTATACTATTTTATTACTCTAATATCTCTACATCAATTAATTGAGACATTTAAAACTCTCTCATCTTTGACATGATGATTGGACTCATCAACTAATGCAGGGTTTATATATATCTATATAGATAGAGAGAGGATGCCATGAGAATGTGAATATGAAATGTTATCCCCATCTTCAAACTTTACGTGTTAGATTAGCAAAATCGTTAATGTAGATGCACATTGACTCAGATCCCTTGGAAGGGAAAACCGTGCAGGTTTATATATGCATTGATTGCAACAAACCCGTAGAACTTTCAACCACATTTTTTTATTTTCAACCTCTCCAAGTTCACTGATTATAAACGATCGGCTAGCTCTAAACCCGCAACACAACCAATTACCCAATGATCGATTAGATCTCAGATACACCAAAGCATAATCACTGTATTATGCGTGAGTCATTTAATGCATGTAAATGACGTACAGATTGTTGATCACTTCAAGTGGGTGTGTGGTGAGAAAAGTCATACATTGATCATTGTTTCTTTCCTCGTAGTTAACACACACACACACACACACGTAAGTTAATTATCGACACAGAGAAACAAGTATCGAATATAGGGTTAGGTCGACTTTGAGGACGAAACTAGCTAGAAGCTCAAGTATCAATTGAATTAAAAGCAATAATATATACGATATATTTATTTATTAGCTGTATAGAGTTGAGAGTTCAATGCGTATGGGTTAGCCTTCGAAGGTGTGGAATTTTTTGGATGCTCTGGGTCCACAAGACCCCGAGGTTTCCGAGAACCTGGGCACTCGTGAACCGGGAGCATGAAGATGTCTCCCAGCGGCAATTAATGGGGTTTATGGGAGAAAGATGAACCCTCTCGATCTCTGCTCCAGCGCACTCATCTCCATGCGATGCGATGCGCGGAGCATGCATTTTAGAAGCCTCGGAGTCATTAAATGCTGAAATTTATTTAACAGAAAATTAATAAAATCAACAGTTAAATACTTATATTTATTTTTCAGTGAAAAAAACTAATAAATGAAACTGTTTTGGCCATCAATAGGTGAAGTCGTCCAAGATTAGATCAGATCAGTCAGGATTAATTGAATTTATATATATATAGATATATAAAGAGTATTGACATTAAGCTAAAATAATGGACCCACATGGATTTTATAGTAAAGGCTCCTATTCTCGAATCTCGGGTACTAATTAATTTGGTAAATTTCCCGCACCTGAAAAAATTAATGAGTAATTATTGAATCTTAAATTTTATTATGGGGGTAAATAGGGTAAAATTTTCTTCTAATCATAATTGCTGGCATGTGATATACTATATTAGTTAAGTATTCAAAAAGAATTTTCCATTACACATAGTTCATAAATCTCAGAGAAAATATAAGGATTTAATAAATCCCACTTATAAAAATTAAGACTAAAATCTTCTTACTAACAAATAACGATATTGGTACATCAAAATTTATTTTTCATATTTACATGGCTTAATAATTATCGGAAAAAAAAAAGAGAGAATGAACCGGCGAGAGTCAGAAGCTGACTGACTGGTAGCTCCAAGGCATTGGAGAATGAATTTACCGTTCTGTCGTTACGCTGGTCAATTACTCCCGAAAATCAAAGCACGATGGACGCCTCAAAATTTTCAAAACATAAGTCCCACTTGCTCTGTAGCGGGTCCATGGATTGACTAATATCATACAGTTCAGAGAGCGGACTGGGAAGGCATCCTCGGCGCTGTCTCGTTCTGCAATCTTGACTCCTGATGTCCCTTCCCCTACCTCGGAGAATGATCCAGCTGTGCGACGTGGATAAGGGCATTTGGGTGATTTTCGCCGAGAGCTGTCTTCGAGGATAAGGAGAGGGGACCCGCGTTTCCACATTTAGCGGCCAAGGCAAGCTAGCTGTTCATGTGTTTGCCCAGTGCAACGGCCACCAACCGGAAGTGGCTAACTAAACTTGGGAGAAGAAATGTGCTGTCAACAAAAACACTTGTGGAAGGAAGAGTTCTGCTCTCGGATCCAACAGTACCTTGGGGCTTCACCTCTGTGGCTTCGGAGTCCGGAGGGAGTGAGCCTGGGCCTCTGTTGTCGCATCTCCAACTTGTCCGATATTTCTAACTCTGATGTTATGACAAATCTTAAAATAACATGAGCAGAGATAAGAGATGATACTCAGACGTTGGGAATGCGTGGTGATGGCTGGACCAAATCCACGGGAATAGAGCGATCGAACGGAGTCTGAATTCAGGACTGCAAAAGAACCTGAGTGAACTAATCATTCTTTTCTCATCTCCAAATATGCAGAAAAGCCCAAAATCCAAACAATGCGGCGAACCATACTCCTCGTTGTTTTACAGCATCGATATACTTGAATCAGCATTTGACGGGTGATGTATCCAGTTGCAAAATTACGTTTCCTTTGCACGTCAAGTGACATAGAAGTTCCTGATGCAGCTTACAAGTTCATCACTGAAAGTCGATGGTAAGTTTTACTGAAATCTATAAATAAGTTGCCTTAGAAGCACTGTTGCTCCTGTGAGGGAGTTGTAGCGCAATGGGACGAAGCTGTCTGTATACAACAGCAGATTCTCCACATCCTTGAAAACATAAGGAACAGCAGAAGCTAACAGGCATTACAAATATTAACACAACGTAGAATTATCTGGTCCTCATCATTCATGTTACTGTCTATGCCCTTTCTTTCGGGCTATAGCACTCTCAAGAACTGTAATTTATCGGAATTTCTTCTGAAGTTCCTCCACCACCTGCACTTCAAGCTGGAATGCCCTCGTGAGAACCTTGGGATTAATGCGTGGCTCCACCCTGACCTCTGGTTTAACTTACAGAAAGCTCAATTCACGTCTAAACTGATACAGCTACTTAAAGAGCTAGACCTCCATCCTTATCGGCAAATTGAATCATCTTTTCCTTTCGGGCAGGAAGAATACAGCAGACGATGAAATATAGTTGCACCGGAAAGGAAGGGAACAATCATGCATTTGCCAATGTCAGGAAACCTATTACAGTGTCCCAACTCATCAGATTTCTCATTTTTATATTAAGGTCAGATTATATGAAATTAAACCGTGTTTCCTGGATCGGATCACTTGACCATTAGGCAACTAAACATGTGAATAAAACAGCTACATTAGTTTGTCACTGACAGCCACAGAAGCATACCTGAGATGTTATCCGGGATCTGCATTTTCGCAGGACAAATTGCTGTCAGGTATGTGAACCGTGACGATCACGTCACATTCTGGGTACAAGCCGGTGTCCTTTCCCTTTTCATGGCACCAGAAAATCGTGTTACTGGCATTAGCTAGCACGCGAAAAGCTGGGCTGATCCCAGAAGTAGTCGCTGGTTCCCAGGTTCGTTCGACATTTCGAGGCGTTTCTCTTCTAATTTCAGCATATGAAGAGGGCATGCATACTTGATACCTCCATCAGTTTAAACTCTAAAGCATCGTATCCTCTTCAATACGCCATCACCTTCTGCAGAAACAGTTCCGGGCTTCCCTCTGCGGCTTCACTAAATTGTTGAATTCAACAGGTGATTTGTACTTATCAGCTATACATCAAGTTTATCCTCGACCATTAAGCTGAAAATCGCTATAGCAGTGACATGTCCGACAAAGCGCTCGAGGTCATTCGAGGACGTTAGTAAACTCGTTCAGAGCCTCGGTCTCCACTGCCCCTTTGCACTGGTGGATGAAGATGATAGTATTCATTTCAGATGCATAAAAAAATTAAATGTAACTATATAATTTGGTAAGTAGAAATTAAGTAATCATAAATTGGATAAAATTAATGAGAAGAGTTTACCAAATTCACTCTAAAATCATATTATGACCATATTGTCGCATGGGATTACACCTACCAAATAAAAGACTAGACCTAAGAAACAAAAGGAATTATTTACAAAGAGAGAAATCATGGCGTTTTAAGCCGCCGCCGCCTCAAAGGTTTCAGTGGCGCCACCGGAAAATTACCTTCCGCCGTTGGACGTAGCGGCTCCATGAATCCGGCACCGTCCCTACATCCAAGCCAGTCGTTCACCCCCTCCGCAACCATTTCCAACCCTAACCCTCCGCCTCCAAATCCGGGCGCAGTGGCTCCCGATCTCTCTGCTACTCTCTCTAACCTCAAATCCTTGATCACTGTCTCCCAGAGGACACTTAGCTCCCTCTCCACTCTCCTCCCTTCCAAACCCCAGAATGACGGCCACGTTCCCTGCCCTTTCAACCCGCACCACCGCATGCCCCCGGAGGCGCTCTTCGGTCACCATCTCCGCTGCCCGTTCGCTCTCGACCTTGGGCACGCCGTGGAGTCCCTCAATTACCCCAAGACCCTTAAATCCTCCGACGAGCTCGCGAAGGGAAACCGCTTTGTTGAGGCTCTTCCCGATCCCAATGCTGACTTGTGCTTCACTTTAGACGAATATGCTGATTTTAGGGAGAGTTTGAATTTCTTTTATCAGGGTTGTCCGGGGGTTGTCTCTTTTCCTAGCGATGGTAGCAGCAATAAGAGGACTTTTACATTGCCTGGTTCTCTGTCAGTGGAATGTGCTAATTTTTTCACTGATCGTAGCATAGATGCAGAGGATGTTGATGCGTCTCATCTTCGGCTTCTGCCTTCAGAGGTTTGGTGGGTTCAGAACGAAGTGGCAGCATGGAACGATTATCCTACGACATGTTCCTGTTATGTTGGTTATGCCTTATCGGGTGTGGGGATAATCAGGGAGAGTGATTTGAGGAGATTGGTGATTGTTAATTCTCCGAGATTTGGCATTGTGATTGATGTAGCCATGACGGATCATATAATTATACTGCTCTGCCTATGCCTAAAAGCAATTGCTAAGGAAGGTCTGGGTTTGGTGAAGTCGAGGAGTTCAATTAAGTTTAACTGTCCAATCTTGGTTCGGGTGGTCACTTGGTTGGCATCTCAGCTTTCTATCCTGTACGGGGAAATGAGTGGGAAGTTCTTTGCGATTGACTTGCTCAAAAAATGCTTATTAGATGCTGCATCACGGCTGTTGTTGCATTCTTTTGAGCAAAAGTTGGGGGATTCTAGAGGTGAAAATAACACCTCTCAGGACATAGATTTAGAAGCTATTGCTGGTAATGCTAAGGATGTTGTCCTTGAAAAGCCTGTTAAGAAGAAAGAAAGCCAAGAAGTTAGCTTGATGACTGACAGTGTGAACAGCAAGTTGATCTTTGTTTCTCAAGTTGCAGCTGCTATTGCAGCATTGCACGAGAGGTCTGTCCTTGAAGTAAAAATCAGGGCACTAAGACAACCCCAACAGCTTCCTAGACACCAGCGGTAAGTTCATAGGAGAATCTTTTAGTTGTGTTTTAGACTCTGGCCCGGTCAATCTCTTCTGCCAATTGTAGGAGTTTGCTCTGTTAAATATGGTGATTTTTGTTTACTGACTAAATCATGACAAATGTATAGGCTAATGGAGCATGTGGATCTGACGAATAGAGCTGACGATGAGAGAAGAAAACGCTCAGAATACAGACCTATCATTGATCATGATGGTCTTCCAAGGCGACCACCTTCTATGCAGGTATCTATACGTTCCACCGGGCACTTCTTGGTCACTTGCTGAAATATCTCAGAGATGAATAATCACCTTGATCATTGACTGTATGAGGAAGTTATTTCTGCTGAGAGCCGATATTGTTTGGTAAGTGATGAAGGCGAATGTTGTTGCAAAGCTATTAGGAAATAAAGGTTTGTAATGCATGGGAAGCCACATTTAGACAGTTTGAAGGGCACCCACAAGATATTCTCTTTATGTTGTTATGACTTTCATAATGGGGGCAGACAATGCCCTAAAAGGCCAAAATTAAGGGCTGTATTTTTATTTGTTCCGATTTGCAAGATTCTCCTCTATACAGTGGACTTCATTTATGTCCTACCTTTTCTTTCCTTTATAACGATATTCAACTGCAAGGAATCAAGCAAGGCAAAGACTAGAGAGGAGTTACTGGCTGAAGAAAGGGATTACAAGCGACGACGAATGTCTTATCGTGGCAAGAAGTCAAAACGCAATCCTTCCGAGGTAGGTCGCTCATTGTGTTCTATTCCATATGTAAGAAAGTAAATCTCTGACTTGCTAAATTATTGAAATAATTTTCAGAGCTCTTGATATCATAGGATTTGCTAGCAACATTATATTATCAGCAATTAATATAATTTTTAGTAAGATTTCTTCAAGAAAGAGATGTTACTTTGTATTGCTGCATAAATAGAATCAGACTATACTTTATTCTGGTTGGCTTTGTGCTAATGAAGCACTGACATGATCCGTGCTCACTACCTTGGTCTACATGGCTGCTTATTTGCTACTGTTCTTTCTAAAGTATAGCCTTTCTCAACTACTCTTTGATTTTCAAAAGTTGTTTGATTCCTAATGAAGGTGTTGAGAGATATAATTGGGGAATATATGGAAGAAATAAAGCAGGCTGGAGGTATTGGATGCTTTGAGAAGGCTGCAAATGGAAACCTTTTGCATGAACCACTGCCATTTTCTGACCCTAAAAGAAAGAACCATAATGAGCTTTCTTATTCGTTGGGGACTGATCCTAGTCCAAGTCAAACATATGTTGAACAGGGAAGCAGATCAAGTCCCTTTGATGACACTCGTTCGAAATATGAGCAACAAAGAAAGTACCACAAACACATAGATAATCAGATGAGAGGAAATGGCAGGGAAGAGCTTGACAAAGACTACTATTTGCAAAGCCCTGAAAGGAGTAGTTATGGCCGATCACGTGATCATAATGGTTATAGAAAGGAAAGAAATAGCATGGGCATACATAAAAGTAAGCATTATGAACTCAGGAGGACATCCTCCAGCAGATCCAATAGTAGAGAGTACAAGTCATCTTCTTCAAGAGATTATACTAATGAAGAAGGTGGGAAGTCAGAATTCAGGCACAGAGGACAAAGGGGCATGAATGATAGATATGGGTCAGATTTTGAAAATAAATTTGAAGATAGATATGAACCATCCAAATCTAATGATCAATGTGAAGATGAATGAGGCGGCTTAGATCAAGCGCATCAAACCTGGAAATGTCAATACTATCTTTTGCCAAAGCATCATCTGCTTTTCACTATTTATGGTAAGTCATCCTATTAATACTTTTCTAATATGTTTATTTGATGCCACATTCAAATTTTGATGTGTATATTTTGACCCGAGCATGTAAATCATGTGCAGTACAAAGTTTTTGGGCTTCAATGCTTATGCCTGCAGCTGTATCCTCCTTTGTATCCACATCTGTTGTTTCTTTTCGTTACTTCTCTGATTGTTCCTCATTTTTGTCATCTCTTCAGGGATTCCTTATCTTTTCTTCGTGAGTTCCCCTGTTTCTATCTTCAGATTTGCAATTGCCTGCATTAATTTTTTTTTTTCCAGACATTGGATGAAGTAAATGATTGAACATGGATTGGATAAAACCTGGTTGTCATTGAAAACTAGAAGGTTGAAATAAATCCTGGTGATCTCTTCTTAACATTTTAGTTTGACTGTTTTACATCCTTCTGGAGTTGTGATGGATCATCCATCCGTAAAGTAATAGGCTGAAGTGTTCCTTAGTTAAAGGGCTCGCACAATTTCCTTTAGCCAGTATCATTAGATATATGTTTACATTTCATGTGATGGAAGCTGTTATTTCAGATTTGTCCTGAGGGTAAACAGGGTAGGATGTGCTCTAGAGACATGCAGATTGCCGGACTGGCTTCACAGCTGATACAAGTGGCAGCAACTTGGGCTTACTTAGGGGAAATATTTTCAGGCACCGTCAAATAAATAGCCTACGGCATGGCTGCAAATCAGAAGAAATAAGCAACAGCTTCAATATGCTTTGCTTGATTTTTGCTTATACGGTAGCCCTGTCGTGCACAGCAGATTCATTCACCAGAGAGGGGCAGTAGTTGTTTATCGTCGAATTGTACTCTATATGGATTAATATTCTTTAGTTTTTTTTTCCTCCTCATGAATTAATGTTCTTTAGTTGCCTAGAGCGTCATACTGAATTTTTGTTTTCCTGTCGGCGCACTCTTGGGTGTCTTTGGCTGTTAGTTACGTTGATCCCCCCACCCAAATCATCCATCCTCTACATATCCGAATGTATCTGAAACTCTAGTTGCTGTAAATGACGAAATTAGATCTTCCACCGACCGACCAAAGGAAACAGTTCTGTATCCTCTGATATTTCTGTTTTTTCCATGTGACCGGGAGTGAGGCGAGTCAAAGAGTGCATCAGCACTCGTTTATTCCGAAAGAGACTAGAGAAGAAGCAAGCACATGGCAGATCAGACCAACACAAAGTTATATGTGCAACAAGGAACAAATTACCAGCTACTGCTCCAAAGGTCCATGTCCACGAACAGGTCATCCCATTCCCATAGCCGCTTGCTGCTTCCGATCCCGTCCACTCTGACCTCATCTAACTGGAATTCCGTTGGCAAGTCTTCAAGAAGGATACCCTTTCCTGCAGCAGGAGCGCTCTTCTTGTCCTCATCATGGATCTCTGCTCGATCGTGGACCACTCCAAGAGGCTGAGTCGAGGTGTTGATTTCTGGTGGAGGTGACTCCAATTTAGGGTAATATGCCAGGGCCTCTTCCATACCAGCCCTGCCACCTGGTCTCGATGAAGCAACACCGCCGGGGTGTTGAGGCTGGGGCTGCGTAATTTGGATGCTTCCGATGTCAGTGTTCTCCTCGGCATCGGTGCTGATCTGCTTGGCACTCAGTTTCTTGCTGAGATGACAGTTCCAGTAGTTCTTGACATCGTTCGCCGTTCTTCCGGGTAGTCGCCCAGCAATCAGTGACCACCTGAAACTCGAAAGAGGAGATCATTTCTACTCTCTAGCCCTTCTGTAGGAACAGCATCAATAGTTCCTTAAGAACAGGCGAATACTATTGCCGGTAACGGAGGACAATGGACGGCAAAGAGCAAACATACGTGCCAGAGAAACTACGAAGATGATCAGATGACAAGATATCAGTACGGAGTACTGCAAAGCAGGGTAAAGAGAACAAGGTTCATGCCTGTTCCCCACGAGCTTGTGAAGCTTGATGATGAGCTCGACTTCTTCCGAGGTGAAACTTCCCCTCTTGATGTTCGGGCGGAGATAGTTAAGCCATCTCAGTCTGCAACTCTTCCGGCACCGGTTTAGTCCTAGAATAGACAGCCCGATGTGACAACATCATTTGTACTCTCTGTTGTTAGTATTCGAAGAAACAACTTGATGCAATGGTTGTGGCTGAGATCTAGTTTAATGAGATCAACTGAATATTATCAGTCGGATCCATCAGGTTACAGTATTCTGCTCAATGTCTCGGAGAGATTATTGTGTAGAAGAATTTAAACGACCTTCAGCCGACCATTAGGATTGTAGAAACTCCGGCTTAAATATATCGGAAAAGCCTCTAGTAGAATAATGATAAGGCTCTAATTTGGCAGAATAGGGGTATGACGAGGCATCAAGCCCTCAACCTCCTGCAATTGGACTGAGTCACCTACTACCGAAGCAAATCCATATTTTCTAATATCAGCAGCACTTTCTTCGACTTCTACAGATGGAATTTGCCAACAGGATAAAAAAAAAAAAGACCATCTGTTGCATCGTACACTGCTAATATCGACCTTGCCAATTTCTATCCTCTAGAGATTACTCAACCAGAAAGCCCTCAACTTGATGGTATTGTTCCTTTGAATAAGCATTCATGGAAGGATTAGCAATCTTCCGACAAATATGATGTCAAAACATATCAGGTAAAAATATGTTGACGTGATTGAACATCGTAAGCAAAATGATTTCTTAAAATGTGATACAGAATCACTACGATCAGTCGAGCTACGCTGGAATCTCACGACAGGACAGTGCAGATTAGAAAACATTTATCACTTTACCAGCCAAGAGAGGGACGCGATGCCACTTCCCTTCTCCGTACTGTTCTACACATTTTTTGAGCAATCGATCTTCTTCTTCCGTCCAAGGAACTCCCCCCATTTTTCTGAACTCGACACAGAAAAAAAAAATACAGCAAAAACTCTATCCCTCCTTTCTTTGCTCTCTCAGGAAACTAGCATCTTATTGATTCTCAGTGTGGATTTATGCGTTAGCATGCTATGAGTTATTAAAAAGGGCAGAGCACATGAATCTGCGGTTAAATGTCTGTTCGACTTTCCATGGAAGCCTTGGATGAGTGTGAAAATATGTCGAGGCAGCATTACTGAAGCAGGCTGATCCAAAGGCCTATCAAAGCAGCAGCGCAGCATATTGAGTTGGATCCATCGTATTCTCTCTGTGGTCCTGATATGCTCCAAGTACCAAAGCGTGGTGATTTAAATAGACTAATCAGCTTTCTCTGTGATGGTTGGCTGTTTACTTGGAGGAAATGGAGGCCCGTAGAATGCAGAAAAAAGAGAGACTAGAGTTACTGCTCAATACCCGGGTGGAATTTGTGCCTCCCTCCCAGACGAGAAGTTACAGAATTGACCCGGTCAAATTTTCACCCTTCTCACTGAATGAAAGAGAGTAGGGAACCGGGCCAACCGTAAGTCCATGTCAAAGGAAGGACAACCTCTGGTCTGAATTTAACAAGTAACCTTTGCCCAGTTCGATGAGGCCGAACCTGTAACACTCAGAGAGCCATTGGATGAATTACTGCATTGATTCGGTGTAATCTCGACAAATTTAGCTTACTCGACAATGAACAAAAGCCTGTGTACCACTAGCATAATCTATACTCAGAATGCGATTCCTTGTCCACCCCATCCCGCATCTACCTTATCCCCTTGTCACTCGGGCCATTTTAACAAACGTGATTGACTGCAGGTCCGTAAGGTAACTGTGTTCGAAAGCGCTCGAGTGAAAAGGGAAAACAGGAAATGAAAAACGCATCCAAGTAGTTCGGGTTCTGCCCTGGACTGCTCTTGACGTTCGGGAAAGTTGCTTCATACCCTAGCTGTTCTGGGCGGGTATCCGAGTTAAGAATATGGTCCTTCGGCTCGTGGTCCCGTTTCCTGTCTACAGCAATGACACAGAAATTTGGTGGGCATGTTCCATTTCTCATAAAGATCTAGGGATCAATGCTGCTTCTTTTCCTCTTCCTGCCCTGTTTCATGGTCCAACTTCTGCATCTCAGATCAGACAATCTTTACATCGTGACCTCCGTGGACCGTTCTCGGGCAGATTTCTCTCCTCACATTAACTCTCGAGCGCCAAAGTAAGTGCCCCGGGCCGTCATGTCACCATGTCCGACACGATCGCTTCACTTATGAGGTTTCAATCTATTGCTCTTCAGCCGGTGATAGTTTCACTTATGAATATACAGTGTGGCGAGGGGAGAGCTCAAGAAGTCACTGTGTGTAGAAGAGTGAAGGATTTACGAGCGGTCATGAATTGAGCCATGCCTGTGGCTCATATTACAACCGATGCCACACACTGTCATTCGGAGGAAATGTCGGCATATAGTTCGAGGAAGTAGGAGGGCTCTCTCGTGTAAGTTGAAGCTCCGGACAGTATGGTGACGTGGCAAGATCTCATCCGTCTATCTTCTGATATTAAGATTACGGTTATCGGGGATCCTTCCCCTCTCACGTACAGTACCGTCACCGGAGGAATATCCGATCATAATTTGCCGGCGATGATCCGATTCCGCCGGCCCGATTACCCATATGCTGTGCTTAAGATAAGTTTCCTGCTCTCCCCACTTTCCTACCCTTTCTCCATCTCTAATTTCAGGCTGTAGTCGCTGCTCTCTGGTTCTGTCTACTGAACCAGATACAATCCCTGCTGCTTGGTGCTCCCACTGCTCTCCTAATCCGGCGGAATCGTCTCCTGTTGAGTCTCATCGGTTGTTCTGATTCTTCCAAGCTCAATCAGCAGTGAGAGTGTAGCTTCCAAGTTGAGAGCCCGGAGCCCCCGTATCTCGCCGGCGCGGGCCGTCTGTAAGTTGAGCTTGAGTGATCTAGCTTTCTTCCTCTTCGCCTTCATTGCTTGTGATGTACCTTGATTGCCCGGGATATTGAGAAGTTTCAAGCTTTTAATGTTCAAGGGTAAAAAAATCAGCTTTTTTTTCCCAGGATCTGCTGCATTTATTTCATGATCTTCAGCTAGAGCAAGAGCTGTTCTTTTTTACATTGGCGAAGCTAGATGAATTCTTTACTAAAATCAACTGAAAAAGAAGAATATGTCACCGGGAGTACTTCTGAATTCCTAGAAAATGTTGAGCATTATGTTGGAGTTCTCCCTGCAACCAGAAGCCATCTTGTTGGAACCCGAGCTGGAGATTACGAGTTTAGTTGCAGTAGAATGGTTTTTTATATCCTTGTCTACTAATCACTGATAGAAGAACTCAACTTGATCCGTGCAGACATCGATGGCATTTGTGAGCCCTGTGGTTGCAGCCGTCCCTGGCCTATATTAAATGTTTCCATTGCCATCAGATGCAGTTTCTGGCGAGTTTTCTGGCCCTTTTGTATGTTACCCTATACATTCTGTGGATGGGTAAGATTGTGAACTCGAGAGACGTGCAACATTTTTTGCGTTTGGTTGGTTACGTAGGGTATTGTATGGGTACTTGAACGATCAATCGGATCTCTGCTTTGAGAACTGCAGCGAATCAAATTTTTTAAAGAGCACAGGCTACCGAGAGTCTGACTCCTTTGCTCGAGTCTGACTTAACTCTGTGAACCATTTATCATTATAATCATCTGTAAGCCTAGGAAGAGCAATGGATTCTCTCTCAAATCTTGCAGGCACGGCTACGTGGGGAACTCCTTAGTACATACAACGGCAGCAGTTAGACATTCAGGCATGGAAATCAGCAATCTAACGATTGAGCCCAGCGGTTTATGGTGATAACCAACTGCTACAATGAACTGAATGCTGATTTATGTCTCACTTATTACCAGTGATCAGCAACATGAGTTGCCATTTTCTCTGATAAAGCTAGCAGAAACAATTGGTGGAAAAGAAAATAATTTAAACAATGTCAAGTTGCTCTCTGGCAGTTTCATTGGTGGTTTGCGTCTACTAAAGAAATTACCATCTGTTTTTTCATAATACTGAAATAATAGAACTTCTGATTCCTTATTGCGGCCATTGTTCTGGCGAGAGCAAGCCTTCCTATCATCTCAATGCAAACTGTTGATGTAGTATCTGCAGAGAAGACTTTTCCTTGCCGTGAGCCAAGCAACAAAATCCCTGATCAATATGATATCAGGAATGGAGCTAAGTCAGAGGGATGGGGGCAACAGTGATATAGATCTTGTTGGATTTTAAGCTCTCGTCCTCCCCGCAACTTAACAAGTGTATGTGCACCAATTGTCAAATGAATTACTTCTAGTGAGATTGGTTCCCAGTAACGATATACTACAGAGGTAGATATACCTTAGCAACAATCCTGAGTGATTTATCCGTTCTCTTTTTGTTTTCGCAAAGGACAGAGAAGATACTGTCGCTCAGTGTGTGGCATATTGTAAGACCAGAGAGTAACATTTTACTGAAGCATCTGATTCAAGTGCTATTAGTATGGAGAAGTTTGAATTCGAGGGAAGACGTTGATACAGACCAAGTAGAGTGAAGATAGTCTCTTGAAGATCCATTAGAGTTTCTCTTGCTTCGTTTCTACTGTCAGCTTTCTTCTTCTAGCATTACATGAACCTTACTCGATCACCTTGTGATCATTATAAGACAACAATACAATTTCAGCGGGTAGTTAATTATTCCTTCTAGACCTAGGATGATAGATGTTTTCCTATAACATAACAGCTGCAGCGAGTAGTATGCTCCCCCAGATCAAACATTGTTTCCGTTTGGTCCAGCGGGTCTGCTGCTGCTGTCCAAGACTATCTTCATCTCAGTGAGTTTTGGTTCAGTCACGGTCGGGCAAAGCACCCTGCTGTCCATTGAGCACAGCTTCGGATCTTCATGTTGCTGCTGCTTTGTGGGTAGTATCTCCTTCTTCGCGTTCTTGTATATCATGTACAGCGTCATCTGGGTGATCCCGAATAAGAATCCCAGGACATTGGGAAGCTGCTCGGCAGACAAGAAACAAGATCGTTTTGAATTTGCAGAGAACCGGTGAGTTAGAGAGGAAGGGATGATGATGATGGCATATTCACTTACTGCAATGAACATGTCCTTGACGAAGAAGCCGTAGAAGAACCACATAGTGGCGCAGAGCGTGAGGAAGAATGACAGCGTGAACGGCATGAACTCCACGCTCTTCGTCTTAATCACCCTCCTCTGCATTTTATATGCGGTGGTAAGTCTCGGCCAGCCGGTACACAAAACTCAAGTCTCATATATATGCTGCCGGTGTTGTTCGAAAAATGTTTATGCACGTACCATAATGCCTAGCGGTGCGGCGAAGACGGCAAGGTTGAAGGCGGCACAGATCCATCCCACGGCGTTGACGCGCTGAGCTCCCTTCAGAATCAAGAGCGTCAGTACAAGCATGAGCCCGTAACCCACGACATTGAACAGCCCCAGCAGCTTCAACGTCAACATCTGCAACAAGTAGAGACATACTTCTCACAATGTTGTTCTGAATAATCCTATGTGTCATGAATTTAATCGGCAAGTGCGCGGTCAAGAAATATAATCGACCGACCTTGGCATCCCTAGATGCGTATATCAGATAGATTGTCAGGTAGGCGACTTCTATGGCGATTCCGATGGCGTTGATGCTGATGATCATGTTGGCGTCTGTCTTGAGGACCCCATAAAACAGCAGCAGCATCGCACTCGACAGCGCCACCACGTAGGGTATCGACTGGAACCCATCCGACGATTTCTTCTTGAAGATGGTAACGAAAGTCGGCCTGTTAATATTCGAGCAGAACACCAGCAGCATAAAAGCACAACACAAACGGTATCAGTAAGATTTCTCGTAACAAAAGCAATCGAACTATGACATACATAAAGGTATGTAATGTCTTACACTGGTGCCAAAAAGACCAGGAACGACACGATATTGCCTGCCCAACAGTCGAGAAGAAGCGTTAATCAAATTAGGAACATATAGGAATTCAAAGTACATGCATATGCTCGACAATCAAACTCTTCATTAGCACTCGTGGGTGTGTGTGTGTATATATATATATATATATATTCATATGTTCGTACTACATGTTAGTAAACAAACCAACACGGTGCCATGCACGTACCCAAGAGGCCAAAGATGAAAGCCAACACATGGACGCTGAGGAATGCCATGGCTTGTACAAGCGGCCGAGAGGTTCGAAGCTCGTTTTTCTCGGTCGGTGAAGCTTGACGCTTAGGAGGTTTCGAAGGGCTCAGGATGTAGTCGTGGGGAACTCGATACCCCAGATGCTTGGCATTGGAGGGCCTTATATAGGCACCCACTTGTTAGGCACGAGCTGCATTCTTGTCTTAATTATAATAATTATTCCTTTTTTTAATACATAGGAAGAACTTTAAAAGAAGAAAAGAAAAGAAATTTCTTCTTATTTTCGGATATCGGGGGATCGTAGAAGTGATCTCCACGGTTGATCATTCTCTCACCACCATAGACACAGACAGCCGGCCACCTTTTGCATGGCTATCATTTGCTGCGTCTGGTAAGCCTGCTTGCTTCCCAACACCACCACCATTAACATTGACAACATAGATGCTGGTTCTCCCCCCCAACCTTTTTCTTTTTATATACATTTGTGTTGCTGCAATAAGGATGCTCTCACCGAGACGGGTCGGTTCAGATGGTCCGGCATCTTTTTCTCTTATACAAGTTCTCGGATTCGAGTTTTGTAAATGTGGAGAACCCATTACTCTGAGTTTAATTTTCGTTCATCCCTCGCTCGGTCGACTTTGAATTGAAACGTGGATCGATCACAACTCACCGGTTATGCACCATGTGGAATTCTATGTACCGGTCAATTGCTATATTGACTTTGATTCATAATTTTACTGTTGGGAGATATTCAGTCACGTTTTCTTGAAGAACCGATTCACGAGGGAATGGATTAGAAGAGGAGCGGGTAGGGGGTCCAGCAGCCGCCCCCTTGCGATGCCACAGGTGGTCCGGCGGTCCTCGAGATCTTTCAGAGGATGATGATCACCTAAGCGGAGCCCCGCCACCCCTCTATTTTCATGTCGGACAAACTACACGTGGAAATCCGTTTGCAAATATTGCATGATTGAGGTCCCTTATTTCTGAATCTTGCTTGTAGTTAAGCAGCTTCACTGCTGAGAGCTCCGATTGAAACCTCGGGGTGCACCAACAGCAGTTTTGATGCTGCGGCATACCAGTAGCAGACCGGAGACGAAGCCGACGGGTTCTAGCTTGCCCGAATCGATCGATGGCTTCTTCTTCTTCTTCTTCTTCACACGAGAATTGCCGTTAAAAGCTTGAGACTCAAATCTCAGGTTTCCTCGCGAGACCTATGAGGTGGACGATGTCTAGTACCGAACGTCCTGACATGGCGGGAGGAAGTCGAGCGCTCACTGCACCCAATTTCATGTTGGATCAGACTCCATCGGCGACCCAACATTGTTTTCCTTCATTTAGAAATTTATAATCTATTTTTATCGGAAAAATATATTTTTTTAATAATTAAAAATAGCCATTTCAGTATTTTGAACGCCAACTATAATAAGCAGGATCGTGTATGTACAAATAAAAATTTAAAAGGGCTGAGGACCAAAATCAACCGATCCAGTGGATCGCAGCATCAGCCAGCCAAGGTCTCCAATTGAAGTTTGATGTTCGAAGACAAACCCCAGGCCACCGGTGTAAATGGATAACACGTAATAGATCATATGTATGATTCAAAACTCTCGAGAGTCGGTATTAAAATAGTAATGGCGAGTCCCGCGCTGCATAATACACCGTCCAGCGAATTGACTGATTGATACGGTATTAGACATTACCCATATAAAAAAAAAAAAGAAAAAAGTTTCATATTTGAAACGTGTAAACGACGGTCTATTGCAAAAGTCTATGACATCTCCTGTAGTCGATCTTAACTCCTCCACACACACACACACCTTCCTCAGCTATGGAAACTAGGTAGAAAATTATGCTTTTCCATGTGTGTGTGTGTATATATATATATTTAATTTAATTTACATATCAAATTAAAAATTGTGATGACAATTTTCATTTGCATAATCTAAAGTCGACGAACGACGCCATTCGGCTGCTATCTAAGTGCTCCCAAGAACTCTCCACGTCATCATATCTTTCTAAGTTCAAAAAAATAATCCAGGAAGTTTGGAGAGCAATTTTTTTTAAAAAAAAATGGAAAAATAAAACTCGAAAAAAAGAGGTTAAAATTAAAAATTAAAAATTTTATTGTGGTCGCCAAGTGAAACAAACAAACCTCTGGGAGTGAGACAAAGTCTCGCTTTGCCTAATCAAGTCGTCGGCTACGCTTTAATAATGAACAAAGCAACCTCTCCTTAACATCCACGTTTTAATGTTTTAATCCACGTGCTTGATTAGAACGGTTCGACACCCATTTTTCTTGCATAAAATCACGATTGCGAATCCGTCAATGGAAATGGTAACCGAGAGAGCGCTGCTCGCTCATGGGGCAAATCCCGATGACTTATTACTTGAATCCAATCACTATCTCTTAGATTTTTGGATGTCGAGCGATGGGTACAAGAAGAGAGGTGACCCATGAGAACAAGTAAAAGACAGACCAACCTATCCGAAGGGGCATCAAAAAGGGTTCCTGGGAACTTAAATGCCTCGTAGGATCCACTAAGGAGGGCTCCCTTTTCTCTTTATTAATAACTAGCCTAAATGAAAGGGGAAAGGAACCACAGAGGACAACCCTGTTGCAAACTTTCCCACTGTCAAAGAATTAATTAGCCGAAGAAAACTAAACCCGTAATCGTACAGAGATTCGGTAGAGACAGTTAGTTAATCACGGACATAAAAACTCCTAGAAACTCTTACATTGATGTCCACTCATTTCACCTCGATTTTCAAGACCCCGTTAGGTAGAATAGAGGGATCAATTAGATTGAAATGGACGGTTGTAGTGGGCTGGTTCGAGAAGTTCGGCTTCTGACACGTGTTAGTCCGAGAGCTTCATGTTTGGGCAGAGACGGGATTCGAGCTTTTCGATTTTCTCTTATGAACTGTACTGCAGGTTCAATCTCCAACTTGGTTTGGTCGACCAAATTCTAAAGCTCCAGGAGACCATGGCGGGGTGGGGGAGTTTCCTCGTGTCGGCAAGTTCACAGGGTGCCTGTGATCATCCCAGTTGAGGACAAACAGACAAATTGTTCCATGTGGGAGATAGCGGAGGAATCTCCCTCCAACCCCCATCCCCCCTCAGTGCTGCTGACCGTACCTGAACAATAACCCGACTAATAATATGGCGTGATCATCCGGTTTTTCTATGATGATGAAGGATTTTGGAGATCTCGATTGATTCTTTCACAGAGTTGAACATTTAGACCTTTCGTTGTTCGTCGGTATAGTTCTCGGACCTACATCGAGTTGGGTGATCCCAAATCTCACCAAGGAAAGAGGAAGCGGTCATATTGCAAAACAATAGAAGAAACATGGGCATAGGGAGGACTGACTTGGATTTGATGACACGACACAGGGTTGTTCGGGCAAATCTTCCCTCTGTCCATAACCACCGGTGAACCGAGCATGGATTAGTACGTAATGGGACAAACACGGACTTGGGAATGGCTCGTTTCTTCGGAGTTAGATTTTCCAAATGTTTAGTTAAATTGTCGGTCCCGTTGAACCACATATTCTAACTGATATATCGAAGAGGCCAAGTCCATGGGGTCACCTTATTTCTCCAAGTTTGTGATGGAATGGTGTGAAGCACCCACTGAAGTAAAACACCTGAAAAGACCTCTCGGTTTGTTTCTTGAAGTACTAGAGAGAGAACCCTTCTGTGAGAGAAAACTAATGAGGAAACAAGCTCGAGGATGCCATGCTTTCATGGGATCGATCGGATATTCTGTCTGGAGGATCCGGCAGATGGCCAGAGTTGTCAATTTGTTTTTTCTTTTAACCCGAAAATAGAAAATGAACTTCTCAGCCGATCTCTAGATCGAATCCAGACCTCTATTGCATGCCAGAAGCACGCATTCTTGTTAACCACCTGAAACTCCTACCTAATGTTATCACAGCGACCACGAAATACAAAAGGTGTGGAACCAGATGCTGATTGCGGGCTCGTTTCCGGTACTGTTTCCTGCGAACACGTCACTTAGGTTAAGCAGATGATGGACGTTCCTTGCCAATATGATGAAGAAACAGTACTATATGTAGAGATGCTTGAGATGTTCTGCCTTAAGTCGGAAGTTCGAAGACCTGAAAATTCAATTAATCATTCGAAATTGGCAAGGAGACATGGAATCCATAGTTCTTCCGATTTCATGAAGATTTTATGCATCCAGTTTCACTCTTTTTTCTCTTTTTGGAGATTTTCTTTATTTGAATGGCCGGTAAACATCGCCACTAGTTATGGGAGATGTTTCAGACATCTTTCAAATGTCGATGGGCTGTCACGTAATTGTCACTGGGAGAGTCGTAGCACATGAAAATATCGAGCATAATTTCGATATAAGGAGACCCAGTGGGACGAAATAATCTTGGATCATAGTCGATAAAAATGAAGGACTTGGTAGTTCAGAACAGCCCAGAACCAGAAGGAAAACTGGGAGATGAGAATGGATTGCTCACGAGCCACGTCCCTAATGGCTACAAAGAATAGGACGATGACGGCAATCTGTGCATCACCTAGTAAAGCTTGTACATGGTAGAGGGTCACATTAGAAGTTCAGGAGAGGAGTCGAGCGACCGTACGACCGTACTTTCAGAAGTTCCTAACAAGTATGTTGCACCGGAAACAACAGTTTTACCGGCTAAAAATGAACCAAAGAACCCTAACAGATCATTTACATGGATCACCTAAAAAAGATCATTATGTATCAGCTTTCACACATGGACTTCAAGAGAGAGACGAGAACGAGTCCTCCTCGTTTTGTTTTTTTGCCAAGGCTGATTGTAACCGTGCAAATATAGCCAACGATGCTGACCCACAAGAGACGTTATCAAGCATCATAGGGACGCTCACCGAAATGCCCTGCACATACATCACACAAGCATGAGTTAGAGGCAAATCGGAAGTAAGGCAGACTCTCATGAGCATAATTAAGACCTATGCCACCTGAGGCTGAAGCAGAAGAATTCAAAGAAGAACTTGAAGAAGACCATAGATGGGGATGGAGATGGCCTGATATTATTACATAATAGATTGATTGTAAGGGAATTCGTCAATGAAGCCAACTACTTGCAAACTCCAGGAATGAGCACCACTTCATGGGACATTCAGATTAATGGAAACTTTCATATATGAAAAGACTGAATGATTAATGGTTAACACATACCCGGTCAGAAGTCGCAACTCTTTGAAAATCTAGAGATATTTCAATGGAAAACAAACTGCATGAGCTTTACACCTTTGCTAATATTCCTGAACACGGCATACATCATCGGCCAAATCTTTCAATTCTCCTACGGCGCAGTTCCTCCAAAGAAGGTTCCTCAGATTGCCGTGAAGCTCGTCTTGACAGTGAGCTCCTCGTGCCACGACTCATCCCGCACATCTCACATGTGCTCATCAAAACATGATTGTCATAGGTACAAGCTTGGCATCTCCATGTAGTAGATTCACTCCATCCAGTCGGACTTCTCCCAACAGTTCCTCTACCAGAGATCCTCCGTCTTCCATATCTTGCAAATAATCCCTGTAGAGACCTGAAAGGCCAGCTGACAAAACCACTTATCCCTTTCAAGAGTAGAGTCAGGGGATCAGACCCCGAATGCGAGCCCTTCATGCGAACATAGAGAATCCCAGCAAGAATACCGCTGAGGTGCCCGAGGAATGAAACACCAGGAACAAACATTTGGATCAAAATCAGCTCTGCCCATGCCGCATAACGTGCTGGAACTAGTATTCCATGCACGTAGATCATGTCCTCAGAGTAGGCATTGAGGACGACTTTCATGGCAAAGAGGACACCTGAAAACCCAGCAGAGTATTCATAGTAGAAAGTTCTCTTATGGTCAAAGAACACAAAAAGGGATTTTGCCATTAGGAGGGTTATTCCCTGGGACATGGCTAGCAATGCAGCGACCATAGAGGCAAACTCAGCACTTCCCATGTGAGATTCCAGTTGGATCCCCTTCCATAACAGCGACAGCATGTTATACACCAGGTGAGACTCGCCCAAATGGTAAAATGGAGACAAGAAGAAGCGCTTTAAGTCCTTGTACTGCAAAACCAAAACCAGAAAGGCTTGCTTAATCAGACCAAGCATGAAGGCTCAAACACGATCAAAGGGATAAACATTTACTCCAATGGAATTCACAAAATCTTTCTCCTATTTCACCGACATCAATCGAACGGAGAAGCAATCCAAATCATCTGGCATTTCTTGACCAGAAGGAGGAAATTAGCATATGAAACGGAGCATTTGACGAAATCAACGCGAAAGAGAATCTTCACCCTACCAAATGAAGTTTCCCTCGCGATTCAGGCAACAGAAACATTTATCTCCAACCTCCCATCAAAATAAAGATGCAATCTTGTAAGCCTAACATCTTCCTCAGTCCTATTCTGGCCCTTCCGCACTATACCACAATGTGGAACCTCCTCCTTAGGCTCAAACTCAAAGTTGCTTGCATTAACATTCTTCCAAATGAAACTCCTACACCGCCACCAAACCAACCGAAAGCACAAGCTCTGAAGTCGCAAAGTGTATCCTAAATAGGCCGTCTTTGATAAAAGAAACGAGCTGTAGAAAACAAGATGCAACTCGGCAAAGGAAAAATCGACACACAGGGACGAACGCATACGGTAGAGTAAGGGGGAAAATAAATTTTATACAAGAGAGAGTCGTCTGTGGCAACTTACCTTGAGGATGAGGTGAGCGTTGAACAAGACCTCATCCACGTCAGGGAGAAGAGCGTCGAGCGCGCCCGGGCGGAGGTAGATGAGGGTGTTGGCGGCAAGCAGGCCAGCAGTTACTGGAGGCTTCCAATGGAGCCGATAGTACTCAGCGAAGGTGTGAACGGCGAGAAGGGGAATCATCGCACTTGATCTTCCTCGGCGATCCATCTCCTTCCAGCAACCGGCTTGAGCTTCCCACTCCAGAGTTTGATTTAGAGCTTCCCACTCAGGTGCCCGATCCTCTCAGCTAATCGAGTTGCCTATAGCCTGACTTGGTCGACACGAAAAGGACAAGAGAGAGAGAGAGAGAGAGGAGACGATCGAGAAATTTCCAGAATTTCTATTCTCCTCTTCCTCCTGCGGACTGGGACAGCCGCGCCCCGAGAGATGCTCCGTACGCGTTTAATTTTCCTTATTTATTTATTTATTATGTAATATTCTATCGGGTAACTTTGTGAAACTGCGGGTTCTGGGCCGATTGGTACCAACCAAGCAGAAGTACAACGAGACTGCAGATCTGCAGGGGATCAATGCGATGCTGCTGGGGAACGGTGGCCCGGCCCAAGGAGTGGAATTGGTTTAATTATCTGAAAAGTGGGAGGAAAAGGAAAAACGAAAGAAAGAAAAAGCAAAAGTGGTGTTTTTTTTTTTAAACAATGTAAGCAGTATTCAGTATTATAACAATCAACTAATTTATCGAACGATATATTATACAATCCGAAACTTGTCATCAATCTCCGGATACCAATCCGAGAGTTTCGAATCATAAATATAATTTACAACATGTTGTTAATTCATCGGCAAATTGCTTCACTAGGAGATGCAAAAGCCGTGGCCTTATCTGTCATTGTCTATGGATGCTGTCCAATCTGGCCAACTAAGAAGGAGAAAGATAAGCAATTTAATATTAATACTGTCATTTAAGAGAGATTAAAAGGTCATTAATTATAAGTAACTGAGTGTCGTTTTCATGATTCCTCCTAGATCTCAGAGCATTTTAGGCCTAAAAGTATTGGCCAAAAAAAATTATAATCTTCTTTTCTTTTCTTTATTCCAATGCAAATGTCATATCTTTATGAACAGTTCTTCAATGATAGCGTGATTGATTATTATACGTTTAATCAAATCTAAACTGCTAATTAGAACACTTGCAGTTGTTTACATGGCCTCCTCGGGACATTGATCATACTGGTTTCGGTGCATGAGTTAGGTGAATTTGCGCAGTATGGGTCATGAATACCGAGATTCATCCTAGGCTCTCTTTTTTTTTCATCTTATTATATATATATATATATATATATATATGAGATTCATGAGCACATAAAGAGATATAATAATAGTATCACAATAAAAAAATAAATCTACATTATCACCCCCTCTCTGAGCATTATCTTTTCTATGCTATGTATGTCATTCCAATAAATGCATAGAGCTAGTAGTAGATAGCAATGGAAGCGCCAGCTTGTTGCGGGCCGTGGCTCACAATTCTTCCACTGGCTCAAAAGCAGCATTGAATTTGAAAAGCAAATTAATTTTATTTTGATCCATATTTATATACCTCTTTATTCTTATATTTCTTATGTCCATTTTTGAATTCATGAGCCTCTTTTCCAATCCCGAAATAAAAAAGAAAAGAAAGATTTTCATTCTATCCAAGTCGTAGTATAGTTACATATATATATATATATATGTATATGTATACATGTGTGGATAGATATGAGCATGTGGATGTCCATATTTATGGTAAGATCTAGACAATGATAGTGTATGAACTGGCTGATACATGACCTTCCCACGGGATATTATTTGTGTATTCATGTTAGCCATATAAATTTCATTCCTCCCATTACATTAATAAATAGCTCTTCAATTTTTCATTTTTGGATACTTGTCGATTCTTTATGTCCCTATGCTTTTTCTCTCTTTTTTTTTAATTTTTTTTAAAGAGAACAAACAATAAGTGAATATGCCGACAAATTTTTTTAAATAGACTAATTTTCACCTAGAATTGGATTGCTTCTAAGTCATCCCTACATGTAACCACTTTTATTTAATTGAGTGACGGTTATTAGTTGAGTACAAGAACAGACCCGTTGAACCATAATTAATCTAGACATTTTCTTATTAAATTGGACTAGAACAGTTGTAAAATCAGCATAGATTAATAATCCGAACAATAAAAAATATATGTAATTAACAATCAATTCTTTGTCGGTTCAACTTAGAAATTAAAAAATATATTCATTTTAAATAAATCTTTTTTTAAAAGAGAGGAAATGATCGCAATTCAAGGTTCAAAGCTACCCAAACTATAAACTGGCTCACTTATGCTCGGTTTCGGGCCGTTTATGGTTTTCCTAAACGGTTTATAATGTGAATTTCTTCTTAAATTTCCATAAATACATATATATATATAGTTTTTAATACAACATGTCCGAGCGCATTTATCATTTTCAAAAATTTCTATGCAAATATAGCTGATCAAAATTTAATTCAGGATAAAGATATGGTAATTAATTTAGGATTATCGTTAATGAAATTCTTTATTTATCCTTCTCATTTACTTTTTTAAAAAAATCCATAAATTATTGATTTTAGTGGAACGGTAAAACAGTAAAAAAAAACTAGAAAGTGCAATTGTTCGTGGAAAAAAATAACTTTCCTTTTACTCGTATGGATGAATGCTGCAGGGAAATCAACCTCGGGATGAGCACCCGCTCCCTTTCATCCTATTTTTCCACTTTAAGAAAATTTGCAATTTTCCAGTAACATATCCAAAACAAATGCGAGAAAAAAAACTATAAGAGGGAAAAATTGGCATTTAACGAGAATAAAATCCGCAACTTTTTTTCACATTTAAGGCGCCTGTTTCAGGGAAATTCGTGTCTGCATGTGATGATGACAAGGGGATCATGGGGGGAAAATCGCACTTAAACAGCAAAATGTGAGTGATTTGGAAGGCACTGCGAATCTTCCATTTTTTGTTATCATGCCAATCACATCCAGGGCTGGCATGTTTCAATTGACTACTGACGCCAACCGAGTAATCCCACCACAATTTAAGGGAAAATGGAAGACTTCAGTGGAGAAGAAGACATTAAAGATCAGAGAGGAATAATTCAAGCATTTGTATGAGGACAGCAGACATTTCTAATGAGATGAATGAGTTGTCCATTTGGACTGTGTACTGAGGTTGGTTTCCAGCAAGAATCCCACCAGACATAACAGAGTCCATGCATTGATATTGGAGAAAACATGTAATAAATACAGTAATTACTCTTAACAATTCATCTGTTCCTCAGGAAATGGAGAATGAATGACCAAATAATTCTTTGGGAGAGGAATAAAAAACCAATCTTCCAGCTCATCAGACCACACAGTCTCTCTGTCCTCTTCCTTTTTCCTCCCAAAAAATTTTGAGTGGGGGTTCACTCTCTATCCCTCTCTCATCCTCTTTCCTCCCAGCATTTATTTTTTTGCTGCCTTGACCTTTTCAGCTTCAATCATTTCCCTCTGAGCCTCTCCTCTGCCTCTCTAGTTCTCTTCGTGCCAGCCTTGAATTTCCCATCTTTTGAACCGAGTCCACGACCAAGGACAGGAAGACACAGCAGAAAAAAGTGGGCAGCTTGCTTCGGTTCACTACTGCTTTGTACGCAGACATGGCTTCCGGGGCCGTTGCATCAGATCACCACACAGCTGATCAGGTGAGGTGCCCTTTGGAACTCTCTGCTCAATCGTTTATTCTGGTGGTTTCTCGGAGGAAGTTGATGGTCTTTCAGTCCTGCTCTTGTGTATAATTGTTCAAGAACCGCTAAATTTAAGCACTTTCAACTGTATAGTGACCCTGAACAACTCAAAGCATACGTATTGTCACAGAAGTTGACGGGGCCTGAGTCTTGCTGTTGTGTGGAATCCATAATATGCTGCTAAAGTTCAGAACTTTCTGTAATGAGACGATAAAGAACTCAGAATATAATTTGACGGGTATTTTGTTTTCCCTGGGCTGAGCGTTTCCTGAAGTTGATGGCTGTATAGGTTTCAACATGATAAGCGACAGACCCATTATCCGGTTTACATGGATAAATGTTTTTTTTTCTTTTTAAGGTTTCGTGATTGTAAAGATAACTACAGAAGTTGGCTGCCTGAGAAGATCAATGTTTTCTCCTGCTAAACATTGCTTTAGATTTTTTTTTCTTTTCTGTTAACGTCAGTTTGTGATTTTTAATTCTCTATTAGTTGTCTTCTTAGATGTTCTGATTTGCTGTAGTTCTTAGGAAGCAATTCTTTCCTACTCGTATCAGGTCTATAGTCTTATTTCCTAAGGACTATCTATGTGATCTGTATGTATAGATCGTTATCAGAAACTGAAACTAAAGTAATTTGTGAAATCAAGTTGGAGGTGTCTGTGGATTTATAATTCAGGCTTTATGTGTTGCTGTGATCATTAATTAGAGGTAAATGGAAAAGATTTTGGTATGAAAAAGAGTACAATCTCTAACATCCAAAGATTTGTTCAGTTTGTGATGCTCCATTAGTAGTTTAGCATCAGTTTCCTACTGGACGGTCCTGTTCTTGTGAGATGTTTATTGTCTGATGATCAATATGACATGTTATAGCTGTTAGAACAATATCGTGCTTTCTGCTCGGACTCTTAGTTTTTGTATGGCTAATTGTTATCAGGCCACCGAGAAAAAGGGGACCGAAGAAGTAAAGACGGTCAAAGAAGAGGAGGCTGTCCATAGGGAAGATGGAGACGGGAAAAAACCAGAGGTAGAGGTTGCTGAAGACGTAGTATCTACTGAATCTGAAGTTTCGGCCCCTAAAGTTGAAGAGGAATCAAAACCTGTGGAGCACACAGAATCTCCATCAGTTACTGTCTCTGAAGTGGTCGAAACTGGAGGGGTTTCAGTGGAGCTCAGTGCGGCTACTGAAAATGGAGCAGAAGTTTCTGAAACACCTGAGCCTCCTGTATCAGCAGATAATGTTGAAAGCAAGCCTAAGGAGAAAGCAGAAGAAGCCATGCTTAGCGAGACTGTCATAGGGGAGGAAAGAGAGGTGAAGGCAGAGGATGTGAAAGTTGAGGAGAAACCTACTGTAGAAGCGGTGGAAGAGAAGTTGGAGGAGAAGACAGTGGAAGAAACGGTTCAAAGGAAAGTGGAAGAATCTTCTGTGTCAAAAGAAGTGGAAGACAAATTGGATGAGAAAACCATAACTGGAGCCGTGGAAACCAAATTAGAGGAAAAAGTGGAAGCTGGAGGAGCAGTGGTCAGTGAAGTGAAGGAGCAAATAGGAAGCGAGGCAGTTGAAGCTGAAACAATGAAGAAAGTAGAAGCTGATGATGTAAAAGTTGCTAGTGAATCTGTGGAGAAAGTAGAAGCTGAAGCAGTTAAAAGTGAAGTGAAGGAGCAAGCAGCAGCTGACGTAGCTGAAGCTAATGGGGTGGAGAAAGTAGAGGCTGAGAGAGTCAGTGAATATATGGAGAAGAAGGAAGCTGAGATGGTTGCAAAGGAATCGGTGGTGAAGGAAACTCCTGAAGCTGTTAAAGAAGAAGTGAAAGAAGAAGCTGGGAAAATGGCCATTGAACCAGTGGAGAAAATAGAATCTGAGACAGTCACAAAGGACTTGGAGGTGAAGGTAACTGCTGAAGAAGTTAAAGAAGTAAAAGAAGAGGCTGAGAAAATTGCCAGTGAATCCGTGGAGCAAGTAGAAGCTGAGACAGTTGAGAAGGAAACAGCTGAAGCCGTGAAAGAACTGAAAGAAGAAGTAGTGGCTGAACCTACTGAGAAGCTTGAAACTGTGAAGGAAGTAGCTGCTGAGATAGCAAAAGAAGTTTCTGGAAAACTGGGTGAAGTAGAGACCAAAGGACCAGAAGAGTTGGGCGCCGTTGAGAATGTGGTTGAAAAGGTGGAGGAGTTAGGGCAAAGCAAATCCTTGACAGAAGAGAAGGAGCCGGCTGCGGTTGAGGAAGTTCAGGCAAGTTCCAAAGGAGTATCTGCAACATTAGGGGAGGCATTTGCTGCTGAGGATGCGAAGAATGAAGAGGTTGCAGCTCTGGTGGTGGAGGACAAAGCTGTGGTAACTGAGGTAGCAGAGGTGGTGAAAGATGATGCAAGTGAGAAAATCGAAGGAAAGACTACTTCCGAGGTTGAGAAGGTTGAACACGTGGAGAAGAAAGACCAGACCGTAAAAGACGAAAAACCAGCTTCAGTCGAAGCAACGAAAGTTTCTGAAGAGGTGAATGCAGAGGAGGCTGTGAAGTCCAAGACAAAAGAGGAGACCAAGGAGAGCGTGGACACCAAAGCTTCGCGGGACCTTCCCATCCAAGAGGTCCCTGCAAAACCTGCAAAGCAGTCGGGCAATATAATCTCGAAGGTGAAGCACTCCCTTGTGAAGGTGAAGAAGGCCATCGTCGGAAAATCTCCGAGCTCCAAGACCCTTACTGTGGATGCAAAGGAAGGAGAAACTGTCAAGTAAGTACAGCAGACAGAAGGTTACGTTAGTGCATTTGGATTACATTATTTGATTCGATTTGATGTAAAAGTTTGAGTGAAAGAAAAGTAGCACGTACAGACAGTAGATATGGTGGCAAAAGTATCTTGTTTGGGTTTGGTTGGTGTTTTGTTATGCTGAGTGGTGATGTCTGTGGCACAATTAAGTTTGTTAGACAATGTTTTCTTTTTATCTCCTCCTTTGTCTCGGATTTGATCAGACATATACCTCTAGCTCCTTGTCGGAAGTTCCTTTCTCGCTTTCAATTTTCACCTCAGAATTTCAGGATTGAACGTTGGGTGCTCAATAAGAATCACTATCAATTGAGTGAAGATTTGTGCAGAATATCTTTCCATTTGCTCTGCATCATGTTGTTCCACCTTGTCGAAGAAGCACTGCGGTGCAGCAATTTGGATGATCAAATGGCTTCGAGACAGTACCTCTTAAGTGCTCAGCATGCTACTTAATGTGACACGCTGATAGGGACCTTTCACGGTGCCACTGATAAGGCACTTGTGAAGGGTCGGTTCACTGGTCAAGATTCACAGCTTGCACGATCAAGACCCAAAAACATGGAATTGGAACAAAGTTTTTGGGTACAATTTCTGTCTCTCTGTTGATGATCGCATCGAGTCCAAGGTGATATTCACTTATAGTTGCTTCTCCAAATCATAATGATTAAGGCTACAATCTTATTCTTTTGTGCTCGATTGATTATCGGTCCAGAAGGCACCTGCTCGACTCAGAGTGACGCGTTTATATGAACTAGAATCACAGGCTAGTGTTAGGCAGTTTGTTGCATATTGAAAGTCGAGTATACTCTTTCCCTGACAGACAGAGCGAATCAAGGGCCAATTGGGATCTCGACTTTTGATTCTAAAGAGGAAGAAAGCAAAGGTAGTAGTAGTGTTACCTGAGTAGGAGGAACTGGGGGCAGAGCAATTGCTTAATTAGGCTCTGGAGATTAGGGACCGTTCGTTTCGGCAACCCTTTATGACTCAATCGAATCACGTATCTGTTCGATTCAATTTTGGATGTCAGGTATATATCATATCCATCTTAGATCGAAAGATCTCGACCGTCTAAAAGATGGTGGAGTGAGGTATACACTGAAGGCCGGACATTTGAGTCTGGTTAACAAAGGAGCTTCACCCTGGCTTTTCTCCCCCCCTAAGCATGAGGCTCCCCTTTCAATTGACATGCCAACCTCTCCTGTCTTCCTTCCTTTCTTTTTCTTTATAAATTCTTTTGATTATTTCTATGTAAAGTACGAATGTGTGTCCATGTGTCTGTGAGTGTGTGTGTGTGTGAGAGAGAGAGAGAGGGGAGAATTGCTTGAACTGTACACAAAGTGGTGAAGAGGAAGAAGAGAGAAGATGATCCAGGGGGAACAGCCCTTCCTTTTGGACCCCCCAACTCCTTTTTAGTTCACTAAAAGCCCCCCTCCCCCAAATCTCACTTTACCTCTTTCCTGCCCTCAAACTTTCTTCTCAACCATGCGAGCTTCCTCTTTCACTTAAATTTCAAATGGGGGGATAGTAGAGTAGAGATCTGTGTGCTCATGCATCCTCAAACCCGAGTGGCATATGTGACAAATAAACCGGAGGAAGAACTTGCACATGAGTTTTCTTTGTTCAAGAAGACACCCAAGACGCTATGTTGCCTGAGAGATTATGATTGTGCATAGACGTACCTTTAAGTGTGGCTATCCACAAAATCCTCCAATTTCAGCTTTTCATCTCCCTTCCCATAAAGTAACGTGGAAGCTGTCCTGTTTCTTGGAGTTTGCTTGGGAGCATGGACGTGGGGGGGAAGTCTTGCCAAAATCATGCATGTTCATTGAATATGATGGTCTCAATAATTTAATACCTTGCAAGTACAACACTACCATATGCAAAATTAAGAAAAAAAAAAAAAGGAGAGAAGAAGGAGGAGGAGGAAAAAAGAGAGAGAGACAATTCACATCGAGAAGAGGTAAAAGGGAACAGTGAGACATTGGGTTTCAAGGTTGTTGAGGGTCTTAGGTTTTGATCTTGAGGGGACAACGCATAATTTCCTTTTGCACGTGTCGTCTTTTGCACCCATGAATTCTCTTCTCTCATTTACTCAATTATCTAGAGGACAACCTTTTCCTCATTTCTTCATTTTTTTTTTAGTGATGAACCGATTAGATGGTCTCCATTTCTTAATGATTTTCAGATCTAAAAAACACTTCGATATAACATTTAATGTGAAATGGGTCACCGTTAATCCCTTTCCTCTCTCTTTCCTCTCTTTTAAAAAAGAAAAAAACCCTTATTTATAATGTTTATAAAGTTCAATTTTATACGGCTGAATGTGCTCCGATCGGATTCTCTAAAATGACGAGCATCGTGCTTAGCGACATCTTAGATAGAGAAATCAATTAATTGACATGATCAAAAGGGAAAAAAGGGGATGTGTTGGCCCCATTTGGTTTAAGGGCAATTTTCTTTGTGTGTTGGGTCGATTGCATGTCCCATTGAGTTGCCCTCATGTCCTCTCCTTTTGAGATATGACTTCTCGGATCAATTCAAAAGGGTGCCCCCAACCCTAAAACTAAGCAAATAAACTGATTTTATCTTCTTCTTTTTTTCCCCACCTTTTACTTTCTTCCCATCCCAGGAGAACATCCCAAGTTTCAATGCTCAATTTTGTCCATCTACTCCTCCTTTTTCCCTGTGGCCCACTTGCCTCGCTCTTTCCTCCATGGTTGGATTGGATCCTAACAGCAAAGAAAACAAAATCGATCAATCTTGTCCAGCAATTATACCCATCGTTTGCCGGCAATTGGTCTATTCTTTTGCGCTGAGTGAAAAAGGAATGATTTCTCTGGACTCGTCGACCACGGACTAACGAACACTATGATTGTTTCCAGCATGACAGATCAATCTATGTCTCACGTGAGACAATCTCATAAATTGCGTCCAAAGGCACAGTTATATACAGATCGATACACATGATTATATGCACTAGTCAGCACAATCAAGAGCCACATGTTGCTCGTCGTTCAGATTAATTACAGTTATGCTGTCTTAGATTGTTAGAGTTTTATGTGGTAAATGTCATTGTTAATTTGCTGACATGTTTCTATGATCTGATAGGACCGTGTCCAACAAAAAAAAAAAGAAGAGGAACTTTCTCTCATCTTTATAAATGGTCTTCCCCCCTGAATTTCAAGGGGCCAATTGACTGGAAATTCTATTTAGTTAACTAAAAATAATTTAACAATATACATTTGGGAAAAAACAAATGGACAGGGAAGTGGCGATGGGGGCCTGAGGCATTGAATAGTGAACGAACGATTAGCACAAAGTCAATTAGCAGCCGATTGTTCTTTTTTTAGTGTTTTGCTGTTCTTTATTCATGAATATTTTAGACAGGATGAGAAATTAATTAATATCTTCAGGGCCAGTGTTTCTAGACAATTAGAGGACAGTGCAAGGCATCGGGCAAGCAGTAATCATCGGCTAAGGTGTACTATGTTGCTGTTGCTCCTGTTGATGATGCATGGGCTATGATCAATTATTTCTCTTTGATGCCATGATTAGTGAACACTTCAAACGTTGCTTTCATGTCTAAAGTAAGTCGAACAAACCAGAAGCCATGATCCGGTGTATGCTTCCCCCTGTCATCACTTTAACACTCTTCCTGTTAGTTTTTTTTTTTTTTAATGATATCTTCTTTGCATCCAATAAATTAATAGAACTATTCTAGCGTTTGAGCAATGGGTAAAGATTTTGATTCATCTTAATCGGTCCAAGATGATTGAAAACATGACTCTTGGTCTATTCACCAGCATGTCCCTGGAGGTTCATAGAAATGGAGATTCATTGGATTGCTATAACTTTTATCATGAGATGTGTGGATCAGTCAGTGGTGGGATTAGGATTAGGGTTAGGGTTAGAATAACAGGAAATGGGGGGTGAAATGGTTTCCCCACAAAAGGATAGAATGGGACCATTGACAAGGACCCTTGTCACTCTGATGTGTGACATTATGGTAACACGCTCCCCCCCGCTTTATTTCTTGCCATTCATTCACATACACCATATCAAGCAAGGCACCAACGAAACCCAAGGAATCCCATGAATTAAGAATTCTTCACATTTGGGAATCATCTCCAACAACTACTACAACTTTTTAATTTGGGGTTGTTGACAAGAGAAGCACACCGAACTAAATAAATTCAATGTCGCTCAACCCTCTTTTCTCGCCGTTATGTATGCAAAGCACAATGTTATCTACAGACACAGGTCGGTTAAGATTTAACGCTATTCTTTCAAGTAATATCTCGAATTCGAGTATTATAAATGAAGAAAATTCGCGAGCGTTGCTACTATTGCATATGCTATTACGCTATTTGAGTAAAAGTATGAATTAACTAGAACTGAATTTATCGATACTAAGACAATTTATTTATTTTTTAAATAGATTTTAACGATCTGTTTGATTATAAACGAATCTTCACAATAGTCGACTTTTGATGTCAATAGTATTGAACATCTAGAAGAGTATATCGGACGGCTAGTACGATAGCATCGATTGGGCAACCCGAGTTTGTTAGACGTGAAGTATGTGCAGTAAGAGTGTACCCCAAATGACCAGGCAAAGAACCTTGTCTATGATACTTAAAATGGTTAAATAAGGAATAGGGTCAGTTGAGAGGTTGGCATCCGAAATTAATGTGGCCCGCAAAATTCAAATTATTCTTCTGGTAGCCCTATTCCATCATCATCATCATCATCATCATCAATCTTCTATTGGGCAAGTTAGATTTTCATAGTTGAAAAAAAAATTGAGATATGGGTTGAGCTCTTGTCGGAACATGCTCAATTTCCAGACCTCCATAAAATTACCGTAAAATCTCACTGCTGTATGACATTAATTTCCCTTGCTTACACTGGAATTGATTGGACCTAAGGATTCAGCTCAAAATCTTGTAAATAAATAAATAAATAATCATTATGATTACTTGGAGTTCTATTCCCTTATTTAAATTTAGATTAAATCCGACTTAGTTATTTTTAAATACCGAGTCTTGTATGCCGAACAACATTGAGTTTGCTTTACCATCATAGCTAATATATATATATATATATATATGTATATAAAATACCTTGGACATTGGCCAGTTATGGCTGTCGGCATGGAATGCTCCATCTACAAATCCGACCGAGGTGATCATGGACGTCATGAGAGGATGAGGTAGGAGAATGAATCAAAATTGGATTTCTTCAGTTTGGTTCAAGCCCTTTTGAAGTCTTCAGATCTACTAATTTAATCAGCAAGCAAGCAAATCAGAAGGGTATTATATAAGATAAATTTTCTCGTCATCTGCCATCCACCGCACCACCTGAAGTCACGGAGCTGTGAATCAGAAAAGACAAAAGCTACTACTGTTTTTTCAAACTCATCTACTTTTGATAATATTATAACATGAGCATAATATACATATATATATATACACGATTGTATTAGTATAGACAACATAAGAGTGCCATAGGTAAGAGAAAATTTAACTTATTGATGTGTAAACACACGTTATAAGTCTATTTTAAAATGTCAAAAATACTTTTGATGAAATATTTCTTTTATTTAATATCACAAAAAATAAGAGTTTTGATTTAAATTTAAGATTTCTCTTCTTAGTTAGGTCATTATTCCTTGAGGCTACTCCATTTTGTATACTTCTCCACTGTTCCTCTTAATCTTTCGAACAGTCTAATCCCAACACGGGTGTTAATTATGGATCTGTAACCGATTAATATGTAATTCAAACTACCGGAAAGCATTTAATTAAAGAGAAGAAGAAAGAAAAAAGGAATTTACAGCCAGCCAAGTCTTTTGCCACCCAAGGACTTGTCTGCCACCAGTGGGACATCTCTCTTCTCTCCTCCTCACAATACGTGCATACATCATATCTACATTGCTTGTTGTTTCTTCCTCTCTCTGCAGTCTCTCTATATATATACAGAGAGAGAGAGAGAGAGAGCAAAGATATGGCGGCGCCATCCTCCCATTTGGCCCCTCAGTTTCTCCTCTTTTTCTTCTCTTAGCCTTCCTCACCAGCAAAAAGTTAAAGAGTTGCGGAAGAAGGAGAAGAAGACGAACAACAACAACAACAGTAATGGGCAGATCATCTTCTTCATCACCTTCATCATCCATCGACAGCAGCAACAACCCACCCTCTCTCTCTTCTCCCAACTCCTCTTCATCCTCCTCTTCCATCTGTCTCTCGAGCAATTTCAGGAGCAGAACATCGACGAGGATCCGAGGAGACTTGAGCACCGATCTGAGGCTCGGGCTCAGCATCTCCTCGTCTGCCAAACAGGTCCTTGCCGACAACATTGCCTCACCACAGAGGTAAGTGAAAACTCTTTTGTTGGGTGTCGCCTTCGTCCTCGTTTTCTTTTCATTTCTAACGAAATTGGCCTGCCGACCGGCATGTCTTGCATAACTGGCGATCCTGGGGACAGCCAGCGCCGACCCAACTGGCCGCCCTTCAAGCCGCTCCTGAGAAACGCCCTCACTGGGAGATCGGTCGAGGAACGGCATGGATCCGCCTCCCTGTTCGTGAAGGTGTACATGGAGGGGGTCCCGATCGGGCGAAAACTGGACCTGCTCATCCACGACGGATACGACGATCTTGCCGGGACTCTTGCCCACATGTTCAAGACTCCTATTCTATGTGAGTATATAAACATATAAGGGTAGAAACTATCTTCATCCAGAATTAATTTGATCGGCACATGACAATCATTCATTAGATTTAAATTCATGAAATTGTATTGGGTTTTTCTTTTTTCACCTTTTGAGCTAGGTGGGAATGGAACTAGAACTCAATCTGACAAGTATTACGTGTTGACATATGAAGACAGAGAAGGAGACTGGATGATGGTTGGAGACGTCCCCTGGGAGTAAGATCTATATTAGTTTCCAAATAAAATCTCTATTCTAAAATTCAAATTTAGGATCTCCTAAATTTGTTGTCATTTTCTCACATATTTATTGTTGATTCAATTTGTGGGTTATAAACGCAGGATATTTACGAGCACCGTGAAGAGACTTAAAATCACAAGAGCCGACAGATGCTGAAGACGATTCCAGACATAGCTCCTGCGGCATACAGACATTGAGACAGAGACTTCTGAAAATGTTTTTTTTTTTTTTGCAAATTTAGGAGGAATTATAGCATTATATATATATATATATATATATATATATATCAGAGAGAACTATGAAAGTAGATGTACATTAATCAACATATACAAGAGACCCATAAAAATATTCACATGCACAGTTTTGCATTGAAGCGGTCGATGAATGATCTGATGTTTTCCTTTGACCATTCTTCGATTCTGTTATGATCGGTGTACTCCGCAAAGAGGGGTCTGTATATTGTGACCCGATACGGTCTTGATATACCATAGACCCATCGGAGCTCAGGTTACCATGCCATGACCATGGAGGCTCGAACTTTCTCAGATTATTTCTCCGAACCCGAACGCCAAGCTGGAAAGTTTACCTTCGAAGCCTTAAGTCTATCGCGTAAATAAGTGATACGACGAGTAAGCATGTCCGTCTCTAGTGATATGACTAAGTACCACAAGTGGGATGTACGATGATGATTGTTTGAGTAGGTTGGGATTGACTTGGCTTTCTTTTCAGATGCTTTTTCAAGACGGACCGGACCGGGAGGCCGAGCAGGGTAGGACGGAAGTGGCTGTCGATGGAAGAGTTCATCGCGTGTGCATGGCATCATCCTGACACGGAAAAAGGCTTGATTTAAGTATCCTCCAAATGACTATTGGGCCGAGCTCAAGTCATGGGCCTACAGCAACAGGTGAGGCCCAATTCACTTCAACCCGGGGGGCGGCGGGGGTGGTGCTAACTCGGGCTCATCTGGCCCACCAGACTTTTCAATAACGGTTCAGGTGGTTCGATATCTTTTTTCATAATAAATATGAGTGTCTGTGGATGTAGAAAAACATCAATTATATCATAAGAAAGAACAAATCATATTAATATAATTAATAATGAATATGATAAATTTTATATAATTAATTATCAATAGAAATTAATTGAAATAATTAACATTTTTTTCTTAAAATCCTCGTTAAAGAACTATAAATTGATATAATTTATGTTGCAACAGCTTAATTCATGAGTAAGCTGATCTAATTTGAGTTAAATTATTAATAATTTATAAATATGAGTTAATTTATACCAAATAATACTCAATCGATCTATAATCGTCACATGCAAATTTTTCTGGAAATCTCCCTTCCGTACCACTGCTGTTCCATCCACCTATCCGCCCACTCCATGAGTACGGGATTCCCATGTCCACGTAAGAAGGGATAAGAGAGAATCTTAGAATCTCAAAAGATCGGGGGGGAGTTTCGAATATGTTCCATGCAACGACGGTTCAATCACGAAACGGTGTCGTGGCCTAGCCACCGTCAAACTCCGGACGTGGGTACCCGTGCGGACTTGTGAGCGAAACAGAGCAGAAGAAGAACAAAGAAGTAGCGGCGGCGCGGCCGGTGTCAAAACAAGACGCCATCTGATACCGAAACAGGGGGCTTCCACTTGGTTACAGAGAACGAATGCCCATTTCTTTTGCATTTCTTGCCTTTTTTTTTTCTTTTGCTCTCCTTAAAAGCTAAATCTCGCCGTGAGATTATGCATTCCAATCACGGGGATTGCGATCATATTACCCTACAAATTAACGACTCGACACCCAAAAAGAAAAACGGAATTACAAATTGAAAGCGGAAGCAGACGAAACTGATTAACGATCTTCGACCTTCAATGGATCCTCTGCCTCCTCCTCCTCCTCCTCCTGCTTCATGCCGCGGCTGCCATGGACGGTAGTATTTACAATACCAGGCGGGCGGAGAATGCAGGTGGCGGGATCTGAGGAAACTCAAGGGGTGAGGGTGCAGGGCCTGTCCCTGGGCTTGTCCAGCATAGACCACATCACATGGACATCCTTGTACCCGCAAGCCATCACCTCCCCGTGCAGGTCCTTGACCCTGTCCTCTTCCTCTGTTTTTGTACACATCAAAAGATGTTAGTCATAGCCCGACTCCAATAATGCCACCCGACAGTGGGTGCAGGTGGAGCCGAGTACTTCGGGATTTCGGGTAGCGACAGATGACGAACCTTGCTGCTGGTTACTGTGCTGGTGCTGCTGGTGCTGGGGGCACTTCTTGTGGTCCCTGGTAGTCTGCTGGTTGAAGAAAGTGCAGGCCTTCCTGAATGGTGAAGTTATGGTTTTCTTCCAAGAAGCCATTTCTGATAGTTGAGATTCGAGAATTCCCCTTGGCTCTTCCCTCTTCCCTCTTCTTCTTTACTCTGTCTCTCCCCCGACTTGCTCGTGGATTGGACTGAAGTCTCCGCCTTCTGCACGCCGGTGGAAATGACAAGACGCATCTATATATAATTGGATATGCAGGGAGAGAGAGAGAGAGAGAGAGAGAGACTCAAGCGGTCGGCAAGATCCGTAGGATAAGCTTGAGTGAGGTCAACTTCCCAACTCTCGCAGGTTACCGTAAAAGAAAAAATTAATGGAAATATTTCATGCGTAAAACGGTAAATTGAGATACTCGTATACATGGTAAATTTTTTTTAAATGTGAATTCTCTATGATATTATTACTTAAAGATGGATATCTGCTCAAGAACATGAGGTTGGAGTGGAGTCCATTTCAATCACAGTATACCAACCCTGATCTGATTACGTTGCTCTCTCATCTCGATGGAAACGAAATGAATCGGGGCAAGGGCAGGCGGTGGGGTGGGCTGAGTTAGGGTGGTCAGTCAACTCATGGAAGAAGATGGGCACATGGCACAGGCATCCCCGGGGGTCCCTACACGTGGGTCCCCTTTGGCCTGAACGACAGTTTGAATGTGACGTTTCCGATCCATCTCATTATTATTGACTATCCGTCTTCCACGACATCGGAATCCACTACTAACTTGATCGAACTCTCTAACAGGGGGCACGGGGAGAGCAACGTGTAACTTGGTCAGAGCCGTCCGTCCGATGGAGAAGACTTGAAATCAAAGATCTAACTGAACTACTTCCCCAATTCAAAATTATGGAAAGCAATCTTTAATGAATTTCCCGTTTCGATTTCTTCGATGACTATTTCACCAACTTTTACATGTTTAATTAATGCTAACACATGACTGTTTAAATGTTTTCTTTTAAAGTACTTAGAAACTCTTTACTCCAAAAATTAATTTCTTAAATTCTTATGCCGGTATATTTCTCGAGTCTCTACATCAATTTCAGTATTTTTTTTTAAAAAACCCTTTTCTGCAATTTTTAAAAAAAATTTGTTCTAAAAAGGGGAAAAATAAAACTTGCCTGATCGGATGAAAGGGTCGATGCTACGGTACTTCCCCAATTCCCACCCTTGAATGATTAATTATTTTGTTATTCAGCACTACTTTTTTTTTAAAATCTGACGTTGACCAGTGGTTAAAAAATTAACATTTTCGGTGGATTATTCTTTTATTATTTTACTTTTAAAAAACAATTAATATAACCATATAATTGTTTCCTCCTTGATCGGTCAATTTGGTATTTTCAGTAAAAAAAAA